>JAGGAT010000144.1:0-66558 GCA_017657195.1 Termitomyces sp. T70a | reverse complement strand
AGTGGGATGGAATACCAGCAGAAGTATGCCAAAGACTGATAAAAAGCATGCCTAGAAGGATTCAAGCAGTTATCAAGACATTGCAGTTATTAAGGCAAATGGAGGACATACAAAGTACTAAATACCAAAATTAGAGATGCTCAAAAAACTGTCCCAATGAGTAGATATTTTAAAATGGCCATTACTCCATCAGTTTTGATTTAAATTACATAAGCTAAGATGCGATTTGTAGCTGCAATGCCATAGTATTTTACATGATTTAACCAAAATTTTAGATACATCTTTCAAAAAGTATAAAACATTGGGACAGTTTTTTGAGCCACTGTAACAAAGTTTATGATGGCCAAATCTGGAATTTTCTGGAAAAGGAGGTTGTAGGCTGATGACTCAGCTTTGTCCCAGTCTGTGGCAGAACCTGGACCACCAGGAGATGGATGTGGCTCAGACCCAGAGAAGTGGGACCACTTGCTCTTCAACCTGATAGCTGCAGAGAAGTGTATCTCAAAGATACCCATGTCCATCAGCACTGTTACCACTGATTCTCTCCCTTCAGATGTTAACACAGTGGTGATGGACATAGTAGAATTTCTTTTTGGCAGCTCTGCAGGTAGATGGAAAAAAGAAAGGGCTCAATAACCTGATAGAATTCTAGTAACAAAAGCAGGACTCAAAGTGTATTCAGACACATCTATATTGTAATTACCTAGTAACAAAAGCAAGACTAGGTAATGTAAGTATGGAGAAGAATAAAAGGTAATAGTTTGAGCCTCACCTCAGAGTATATTTGGACACATCTGATATGAAATATATACTTGGTATGGGTGATAACAGGTTAACATTTATTGTGGAAACAGAGTCAATAAGTAAGGTACAGAAAAAAGTCAAGACAAACATATGTTTAGGATGAGTCCGGGATCTTTAACCCGGCTTGGGAGAACTTGATGCCGAGATTCGCGCCAACACCAGATTGTAATGTACTATTTTTAGCAATACACAGTCAATGCATAATACAGACCAATTAGGTTGTGAAAGGTTTAAATCAGCTACAGCCAGCTCAACAATCAGAAGCCTCCATACAACTTGAGAAAATTCTCTGACATCATAGAAAATATGTCAAAATCCGCGCTTCGTTCACCCCCGTGCCTCCTTTCCTAACTGTGCGATTGTCCGATCGGCCTATTCCGTCCATTAAGTGAGCTCGGTTATCCTCAACAACCCCTCGTAGTTAGCTTGATTGTCCATCTCCTATCTCTCTTTGGAGCAGAGTCCTGCTCTCGAGAAATTCATGACTCGAGAAAACCAATTCTTTCCCACAAAATACGGCCGAATTTTAGTCAACGTCTCCTAGTTACAAAGTTGTTTTCTCCAAATTTCAAATTATAGATAGATGGTCTCGTGTCCCGAAACCTTAACCGCACCCGTTATCTGTCGTTATCCCTTCGCTGAGTTTTCCCGTGTATGTAAACGTGCTGGTATCCTCTGCTATGGTATTTATACCCGTAGAGTTCTTTAATATTTGGGAAGGAGTCGATATCGACCTTCCTGATCATTACTACGTTGAAGCGACGCCGCCTCTCCTGCGCATGGACCGACGTCCAGACCTACGAGACCCGCAGCATCTGCAACATAGTATGTCCGTAATCACGTCAAAAATAACCACGATAACCTAAAAGAAAACAGATTCGATGAAAGTATCTAGCATTTGTAGCGTGGAACTAACTGATGTCACCGCGTGTACAATAGCCATGATGACATTTGCAATTGCAGAAATTACGGAATTTATTCCGCGGCCAATTGTGGAGAAAACAGAACCCTAGAATGCGAGATGATGAGTATAAGCAGTATTATGTTAACCAGTGTCGGAAGACTAACCATATCTGATAAAGCCCTTTTGCTTAGGATATCAACGTGAGTCGTAAAATTTTAGGACTAAGCCTTTGCAATTGTATACGTGGAGGAGATGCGAGGTTTATATACCACCGCAGGTTGATCGTGGCTACGCTTGGGAGTGACGTACCAAATACGTCATTGAAGTGTGGCGTGCAAGCGGACCTCAGCCGAACTTCGCATGGTTTTGACACTTGCCCAATCACAAAAAACTCGAGGTACTTTTGACTGTTCAATGAATTTTGTACGGGTTGTCGGAGGCCCTCTGTCCAATCGAGCCGCTTGATTTCCATTTTTCGCCAGTCGCCTTTTTTGTAACGTCTGACTCGGATGCTACATAAGAACCATAACATTCCAGGTGGTAGGAAGCAAGCGACCATCGATGTTAACACAATAGTCAATGAGCGCACAAATTGAATGCCCGTATTAGCGCTACACTGCTGGTCAGAAGACCACGAAGAAAAATTTCGTAGCCCTCCGATATATATCCATTTGCCAATCTTGAATTTGATTGCTCTGTACAAGAGGCCTAATCATGAGTACAAGTCTTGGCCGACAAATGCGGGTAGGTGACGAAGCCGACGGAAAAACTATCACTGAGGACCTGTATGATATTGCAAGATAGAAGGCGAGAAGGCGAGAGAGGAATCGTCGGAATTTACAATCTCCGTAATTGCTACGTGCATACGAATCCCAAAAGATGATCTCTGTTACCCAGAAAGCCGGGAGTTTTGCGCCGGGTCAGGTGCCATATCAAGCAAACCATGTATTCCAATTTCCCGATGATGGTTGCCAATCAGTTATACAGTTTCCCGGTTGTTCTGCAAGATACATTGAGCCTTGCACGCAGGAAAGGTCCTGCTTGGCATGCACTCATAAGTACATAGAAAAGTCCAGCCGTTCTAAAGTTAGTGATTCAAGATGGTGCGACCTAAATCATGTGCAAAGCCACCAAATCAATATATAAGAATACCGACACATGGAGAAAACGATAAACAAAGCATCAGAGTATCGCCGGAACTAATTTGCCTCTTTGAGCGATGTGGGCAAGGCACTGTAATCTTATTTTCATCCATGGCACAAAAGGTCTGCTGACACTACGAGAACGGCGTTTGAGCGCAATTTGACGCCTACTTTGACTCATAGTATCATATATTCCACATGAAGAACTTCCGCGATCGTGGGCCTCAGGATCTCAGATGGTTCCACGACACCTGGTCAGTAACTGGTCCGCAAGACGTTTCAAGTGGTTTGGGAAGTGCTCATGTCGCATCAGAACCTACGCCCAGAGAAGCCTTGCAACGCGCCGTGTGTGGGTCCTAGAGGTCCCAAAACTTCGAAATGTGCTGAATAAGGTGACTAGGGCTGAATTGTGAAGGCTTAAGTATAGCAGAGAGAATTGCTGTCCACAACAGGCCAGCGCATTGGAGACCGTGTCTTGCAAGTTGCAACCCTTGCACCATAAATCAGATTCATGGATATTACATAAGAATCGCGATCGAGCGATCGAGTTTGTTGCCCCTTCCCTGTCATTAGGCATGCATGTGCCGTGTGTAAACTCTGAATTTGCCTATATTAGAGGGCATTTTTGTCTTGCTACGTGCATCCAGGTTAACCCCCATGGTCGCCTCTAACAGGGTCGTGCAGGGACTTCTCTTGCTCACTCCCTTTGTCAGTGCCGCCTCCGAGTCAGTCAGTGCAACAGCCTCTGCATCGACCGTCCCGACTAGTACCGTTGTGGTTCTACCACAGACTGTATTGTCTCTTGCGTCCGAGAGTCCTGTTTTTACGAGCGCTTCCCTGACCATATCTTTCACAAGTTCTTCACTTCCTGCCTCTACCATTGCAGTATCCAGTTCTTTACCGCCTGTTTCCTCTGTCTCGTTCAACAGGTCTTCAACGTCAGCTACAAGTGCTCCGGTCTCAGTGCCGGTATCTTCTGTAGCTGTTACAACCACAAAAGTAATATCCTCCCCGTCGACTTTATCTTCCATACACACCGTTCCTATCTCTTCTTACACATTCACTCCGTTCCCTACTCCCTCACAAAGCTCTATTCCTGGCGTGTTTCCAGCGATTGATCCTAATAGTCCGCCATCGGTAAGTGTGGTCGCGTAAGCAGTCTTTCAATGGCATTGAGCGCCTTTCTTCAGATCAACTCTCCTTTGGTCCCCAACTTCGCTCCGGCTTGGGCCGCGGCCTATGCTAAAGCTAAAGACAAGGTACGATCTATCGGTCAATTCCTTACCCCGTTCCGCCCACGCCACGGTTCACGTATACAACGCGCGGACGCACAATGCGCCTTGTCGTGAGCCTCTGTTGGCATATGCAAGAAGTTATGGCTCTAGATTTTCCCACAAAACATTGAAGTCTCCTGCATTCAAAACATCGTTGATTCCATTATAGAATCGAATCTCGCTTGGACATTCTTCCTTCTGATAGTTTTTTTGATTTTGACAGGTCGCCGACTTCACTCTCGATGAGAAGATCAGCGTAGGGACTGGAGTGGGGTGGATGAATGGTCGCTGCGTCGTATGCTATTCGGTATCCATTCTTGATAATGAACCCAATCCATTCCAATCAGGGCAATATTCCTGCAATTGAACCCATCACAGGACGCGGTTGGCCTGGTATCTGTCTTGAAGTATGTATCCTCTGTTGCACGAAATTGTCTCACTGCTCATCCTGTTGTTCAAGGATGCGCCTCTAGGTGTTAGATTTGGAGACTTTATTACCTCGTTCCCCACCGGCGTCAACACGGCAGCCACGTGAGTTGCCTTAATTTCCGGTGCAAGTCCAACTCAACTTAATTATACTATCATCTATAAGCTTTAACCGGCGACTCATCCGTGCTCGCGGTTACGCTATGGGTAAGGAGCACAAGGGTAAAGGTATTCACGTTGCTCTTGGGCCTATGATGAACATGGGACGCATCGCACAAGGTGGACGTAATTGGGAGGGATTTGGTGGTGATCCATTCCTGACAGGTGAAGCCGCCTATGAGACAATTTTGGGCATGCAATCGGCAGGCGTCCAAGCATGTGCAAAACATCTTGTTAACAAGTACGTGGTCATCACGGCTCTGTTGGATTTTTCTCTGATTGCACGTGTACTAGCGAACAGGAACATAAACGAACCCAGCAAAGCTCAGACGTTGATGACCGAACCCAACACGAGATCTATACTCATCCATATTTAAAAAGCGTTATGGCCGGTGTAGCGAGTATGATGTGTAGTTACAGTACGTTGCACAGATCCAGGTTATTCTAAAACTGAAATTAACCTTAGACTTTATTAACGGCACATACGCTTGCGAGAATGACAAGGTCCTAAATGACATCATCAAGCGGGAGTATGGGTTCCAAGGATGTACGTCGTTCTTCTGCACTTTCCAGACTCACTAAGCGCTAAAACAATTCTTGTCAGATATTATGTCCGACTGGCAAGCGTAAGCTACGGATTTAGTGACGTTGAATCCGGCGCTAACAAGTAAAAAGTACTCACTCGACCATCTCTGTTATTACGGGACTGGATGTAAGTCCTAGTCATTTCTTCCTTTGGAATGTGATCAATCAATTTTACGCCTAGATGACCATGCCTGGTAATCCTCCTTGGTTTTTTCAGTCAGATTCCCTCTGAAAATGTAACAGGCGATATCACATTCGGTTCTGGTACGAGCTACTTCGGCGCCAATCTCACTGCCTATGTTAAAAACGGCACCATCCCGGAATCACGAATTGATGACATGGGTACGTAGTTGATGAACTTCGCACCTGGTAAGACTACAACTCCAACCTTGCTCTCAGCTACCCGGATACTTGCCGCTTGGTATTACCTCCAACAGGATCTGCCCTCGTACCCAACGGTCAACTTTGATGCCTTCCGTCCTGACGATGAAACCACCAATGAACATGTGGACGTACAAGACGACCACTATAAGATTGTGCGAGAGATCGGCGCGGCCAGTGTTGTTCTTCTTAAAAATGTTGACAACGCGTTACCATTGAACAAGCCAAGGAGCTTGGTCCTCGTCGGCAGCGATGCCGGACCTGGCAAGATTGGTCCCAATCAATTTGCTGATCAAGGAGGCAATGACGGCGTTCTGGCCATGGGATGGGGCTCTGGTACATCCAATTTCACGTATCTCGTGACAGTGAGTCGTGATGTACGATCTGCGAGATCTGACTGAGCAGTGTACTTGACAGCCTCTGGAAGCCATCCAGGCTCGGGCTCGCCAGGACAGGACTAGTATCTCTTGGATCTTGGATGATTTCAATCTCCCGAGAGCCGGTAACATGGCCATTGGCAGATCTGCCGCCATCGTCTTCGTTAACTCTGACTCTGGTGAGGAGTACATCACAGTCGATGGAAATGAGGGAGACCGGTGTGTATACATGTTGCAAGCCTCAGTCAACGCGGATGGAATTGAAACTCATGTAGGAAGAATTTAACAGCATGGCATGGGGGAGATAATCTTATTAAGGCTGTTGCTGCTCAAAACAACAACACGATTGTCGTCGTACACAGCGTTGGACCTCTCATCATTGAGCCCTGGATCGAGCATCCCAATGTCACTGCCGTATGCCAATGTGTCTTGTCTTTATGTCTATACTGATTGAATATTCAGGTCCTTTGGGCTGGTGTAGCCGGGCAAGAGACGGGCAATTCAATCACGGACGTTCTCTACGGCGACTGGAATCCTTCTGGAAGACTCCCGTATACCATTGCCAAGCAAGCTTCTGACTATTCCGCCCAACTCGTGACGGGTGGACAGCCTGATGATATCCTCGACATTCCTTATACCGAGGGGTAAATGACTTTCCGTGTCTTGATACCTGACGCTGAGTATATCATTTAGTTTGGAGATTGACTACCGTCATTTCGATGCGGTATGTTCTTCGATGCTCCTCTTTTCATGTCTGATTTATTTGATGTTCACAGAAAAATATCACACCACGCTTCGAATTTGGCTTCGGACTGAGCTACACTACATTTGCTTATAGCAATCTCAAGGTTTCGATGATCCATGGTCCTGACAGAACACAAATCGAACTGATAAACGCCTGGAATGCTGGGAAAGCGTCACCGATTGATCAGGGATCTTCGGCCGCTCTTTGGTATGTCTCTCGTCATGTGAAAAATGCTTTGCTAATGCACATATCTATATTCTTACCAGGCTCCATAGGCCCGCTTACACTATCACTTTCTCTGTAACTAACACAGGCTCTCGATATGGTGGTGAAATCCCACAACTCTACCTCCATATGCCAGAGTCTTCGGGTGAACCTCCCTCCATCCTGAGAGGGTTCAATAATGTCGAATTGCAACCTGGAGAGACGAAAACCGTCAGGATCAGTCTCTCACGATATGATTTGTCGATTTGGGATGTCGCCGCGCAAGGCTGGCGCAAGCCCAGCGGTACATTCTCGTTCACGGTGGGTGCAAGTAGCAGGGATGGTCGCTTGCATGGAACGATTCCCGGAACTAGCCGTTACTAAAAATGCTCCCGAGGCAGATTTTCTCGACCACCTTATTCATTCGTATATTCCTCTGTACCGTCGAACCTTATATGTAATATGATCAATACCCAAAAAATTTGAGTCCTTTTTGCTCAGGACAGACCTTTGTCGGGTTGACTTGGTTCCTACCTACCATCTGCAAAACGGGTACTCAATTTGTGACCACCTGCGTCGAATACAGAGTGCTTGTGTCTCACTCGATCTCATCAGTAGTGAGAGTACTAGTCCACTTGGATAGAATACCTTGAAATGTACAGTGTTCCTACTCAGATCTAAATGAAGATTACAAGACACCTATTTAAAGGAGAACATGGGCAACGGTCGTATAAAGGGAATGTAACAACAGCTAACTGCAGAATTTTTCGCCAGGCTATTATCATAGAATCAGATCAATTAGATGTGATTGAATCAAGTGAAGGTCGGATTTGGAAGCTCGTGTCGCCAGAAACGTTTTGACTCTACTTTTCTGGAGCAAGGTGTTCCTGAAATGATTAAGCCTTAGGACTATGCATGCAGCATAATAGAGGCTTGCAGGACACAAAGAGTATTCCAGGGTTTTCTTTACTATTTCCAGATGCATCTGTGCATGTACTGAGTTGACACTTTTGTGGCACAACGCACATGTCGACGGTTTTCACACTCCGCGACCGGATCTTGGCCGGCTTGCCGGTCCGGAGACAGGCTTGCTGACTTTCCCTATTTCCAAGCGCAGAAAATGTAAAACGGAGCCTGAAAGAACCAACTCCGACATCAAACACTTATTGGTTTTATTGGGTCAGCGTTAAAACCCAAATACGCAGACAACCAGGACTTTGTAGCTCTCAAAACAATGAACAGCCTCCTCTAAACGTCTATCTCCGCACGTACCTCACATGACGATTTTTGTTTAGCACGAAATTTTTTTTCCTATTTCCGTGTCATAGAAGTTGGTCTGCACAAGGCCTGCAGCTTCCAGATACCTTCTTCCATGAGGACCTGTGCGCCAAGATAGGCAAAAGCTACTGAGTTTACCCACAGTAAACTCAAAGAAGCTCCGAATGACTCAATATCTACAGTGGAATTGGCTGAGTAGTCCTTACAGAGATATCATGGGACGACGAGGACGCATGCTACCGCGTTCATCTGACTAGAAAGCTATGGGATTTGTTTCCTATGTCAAGCCATCTGGGGTCTATATAAGTGCTCAGCTCGACCAGCGGTCTGCAGAGAAATCCTGAAAATGTTTCTTTATCTTCTTAGTTTTGTAACCTTGGGTCTACCTTTGGAAGCCAACGCGCTGGGACTCTCGTCTTCAGTCGTAGCTTCCTCGGTACCTGCTCCTTTGTCGTCTACCTCCCTGCTCTCTGCCACAAGCTCGGGGAGTCGAGGGGCTTCTACGGAGCCAAGTCACTCTACCTCTCAGACATCACTCAAGTCTCAGACCGCTGTATCCAGCCTCTTAACTTCGAGTGCCGTCCAGAGCTCTGTGTTGGCCTCTGTGGCTCCTTCTCAAAGCCCGGTTGCTGGCCTTTTTCCGGCCACTGACCCCAACCATCCGCCGTCGACTCAGGACTCGACTAGCATTGTTCCAGACTTCGCTCCTGCTTGGTCGTCTGCACATTCTAAAGCCAAATCCAAGGTAATATAGAACAATCCTCCGCTTGATGAATCATTTCTCATATATGAATTCTTCAGATAGCGGGTTTCAGTCTCGATGAACTCGCTAGCGTAGCAACTGGTGTACAGTCAACTGGCCTCCCTGGTCGATGTGTAGTAAGTGTTTCTTTCTTTGTTAATGATTACATTTGGTTCATGACCATTTAGGGAAATATCCCTTCTGTTGAACCAGTCACTGGCCGTGGTTGGCCAGGGCTCTGTCTCGAGGCAGGCTTTCCTTCTTTACTTCCTTGTCATCCGTGGTTCCAATTCATTTCAGGATTCACCTCTTGGTGTCCGTCTTGCTGACTTTGTAACCGCTTTCCCGACTGGCATCAATACGGCAGCAACGTATGTGGTCAACGAAAAGATGCATGTATGTTTTATTAACATATTGACCAGATTTAATCGATCCCTCATCCGCCTCCGTGGCCTATTTATGGGGTTGGAGCATGTCGGAAAAGGAATAAATGTTGCTCTAGGTCCTATGATGAATCTAGCACGAGTTGCTGAAGGTGGTAGAAACTTCGAAGGATTCGGTGAAGACCCTTTCCTCGCTGGAGAAGGTGAGCAGAGTAAAGCTTATATCCGCACTGCCTGTTGAATAGACTATCAGCTGCGTATGAGACAATACTTGGCATGCAACAAGGTGGAGTGCAAGCTTGTGCAAAGCATTTCATCGACAAGTGAGTCCATTGCTGGACCTGGATAGCACTTCTGATTTGTTTGAATAATCTCCTGAAAGTGAGCAAGAACACGCTAGGACAACTTCCTCTTCAAATGTCGACGACCGGACCCAACACGAGGTATATGCCTTGCCATTTTTGCGAAGCGTGATGGCAGGCACAACAAGCGTGATGTGCAGTTACAGTATGTGAAATAGAATTCGGAAGAAAGCATAACATAAACCATTGTATTTGCAGATCAAATCAACGGAACATATGCTTGTGAAAACAATAAAACTCTCAATGATATTTTGAAGGGAGAGTTTGGTTTCCAAGGGTGTACGTAAATTTTCAGTGTCTATGAAATAGTAATAACCCGCTGTCTAAGTCGTCGTGTCTGACTGGGGGGCGTATGTAACTTTCGACTTCTATCCTCGCATCTGGTTCACAATACGAATTCAGGACACACTCTACACTTTCTGCTGTGGATGGCCTTGATGTTTGGTCGATTTTTGGATAGCTGGACAATTCTGTTAACATTTTCTTTTGTAGATGACAATGCCTGGCAATGTTGGCAGAGGACCAGGTTCCTTCTTTGGCGCTAATCTGACAGCCGCTGTCCAAAACCAATTGATTTCCGAGGATCGCCTGAAGGATATGGCAGTACGTGATTGTCAGTTTGATGTCCGAAATAACATAAAATCTCTCGTAGACCCGTGTTTTGGCTGGATGGTACTTCCTTCACCAGGATTCTTCGTCATTTCCAGCTGTTAATTTCAATGCTAACGATCCCAATGACATGGCGACAAACGACCATATCGATGTTCAAGATGATCACTTCGAATTAGTGCGAGAAATTGGTGCTGCGAGTATAGTCCTTCTGAAGAATAAGAATGGTGCCCTTCCGTTAAAACGTCCTAGAAGTATCTTTCTGGCTGGCAGTGATTCTGGACCTGCGCGCGAGGCTGGTCCCAATGCATTCAGGGATCAGACTGGCAATGACGGAATCTTGGCAATGGGTGGAGGGAGTGGGTAAGCAAACGTGTACTATCAACGATATGGAGACTCATTCATTTCCAGAACAGCAAATTTTACTTATTTGATCTCGGTACGTTATTAAACGAAAAGAAGCCTCTCGTCATATGAAATTGACTATATTCAGCCTTATGAAGCACTCCAAGCACGGGCAAGAAAGGACCGTACAACTGTGTCGTGGATATTTGATGACTTCAATGTTGCAAGAGCGGGTAACATGGCCATTGGCACTTCTGCTGCTATTGTTTTTGTCAATTCCGATTCCAGGGAGGGCAGTGACAGGTTGGTCGTACCTTTGTTTCCATTCCGTTTCTGAACTATTTATAGGACCAATCTAACGGCATGGCATGGAGGAGATGACTTGATTCTTGCTGTTGCGGCTCAAAACAACAACACCATCGTTGTTACTCACAGTGTGGGCCAACTCATTGTTGAGCCTTGGATCGACCACCCGAATGTCACTGCGGTAAGATAGTATGGTAGTCCATTGATAATAGGCTGATACAGCTTAGGTACTGTGGGCTGGCGCTCCAGGGGAAGAAGCCGGTAATTCGGTCACAGACGTTCTATATGGTGACTGGAATCCGTCTGGCCGGCTGCCGTACACAATTGCAAAACGTATTGAAGATTATTCTGCTCAAATAACTCCCGGAGGTACCCCAGGAAGTATTCTTCAAATTCCATATACAGAAGGGTTTGTCTTCCTAATCTAATTCTTTATGCACCACGTCTGAAACAAGTTCAGGTTACTCATTGGCTATCGTGGCTTTGACGCTGTACGACTTTATTTTTGACGTCGAATGTTGTGGTGCACTGATGCTTTGCCCTCAGCACAATATCACCCCTCGATTCGAGTTCGGCTTTGGTCTTAGCTATACTACATTCGAGTATAGCAACCTTCACATCACCAAGGTTGATTCGTCTTCCTTAAGTTCAACTGAACAAACACAAGAGCATAATTGGGACCAAGGGAACTCATCTTCTCCTGGCTTCGGTTCATCGACTGCCTTGTGGTAACTCTCGAATAACATTGAAGTAGACAAGGACATTGATCTTGATATTATCCAGGTTACATCAACCTGCATTCAAAGTAACTTTTGACGTCAAGAACACGGGCTCAGTTGCTGGAGGCGAAGTATGCCGTTTTGGGATCGCATTGATCGTGTTTACCGATTCCTTGTTATGACAGATCCCCCAACTTTATGTGCAGATGCCATCTTCATCTGGGGAGCCACCTTCGATCTTGAAAGGGTTTTCCGACGTCTTTTTGCAAGCCGGACAGACGAAGAACGTTGGAATCAATCTTTCACGCCATACACTCTCTATCTGGGACGTTGTGAATCAGGGATGGCGCAGGCCAGAAGGTACAATTGATATATCAATTGGAGCAAGCTCGAGGGATTTCAGGTTGCATGGAACCATCCCGTTATGATGGGCTCCAGCTTTCGATGCTACAAGTCTTGGGGGAGATTAAGCAAACGACCTTGTAAAGTATCAGAATCAATTATCATTTTTGCTTTCAAGAGTTACCTTCCATGCCACCTGTTATCATAATTACTTCACCAGAGACGTGACCAGAGATACGGGGGGAAGATAGTACAACAACTTGACCAGCGATATCGCTTGTGACACCGACTTTTTTCAGGGGAGTCCTATCGTCCGAATATTCAATCAGCTGCTACACAGAAAGAAGTGAGCGCACGTGGCCATTGCCCGATAGACAACGTCGGGATCATTCAACGCGTCAGCCACCATAGGCTGTGAAGGTCTGTCAGGCGATATAATATCACATGGTCACACAAGTTAGATTTCACCGTTTTTACCCATCCTGGTGCAACACAGTTGACTCTACCTTTAGGTGCAATCTTGACGATCTCGTTCTTCAAAGTCGAAGTAAATCCATACATTAATGCTGTAACTCTGTCAGTATGTTTAGATAAGGAAACTGAGTTTTGCACACCACTCTTGGATGCTGAATAATCAGCATGGCCAGCCTCGCCTGTGCCACATATCAATCGTTGGGAGATCAAAAAGGTGGCGCAAGCTTGCTTACCAAATCTTCCAGAGCTGCTCCCGATCAACAGTATAGAAGCGTAGGCCTTAATGTCTTCCGAGGTATTCTGAAGGCCTTTCAGGAATTCTCGACAGACTAAGAATGGGGATGTCAGATTGGTATCGATGGAAGATTTCCATTGATCGAGCGACATCTGCACGACAGGTTGATGGGTAGGAGGCCAAAAACCATGGTTGACGATAATTATCTGCACGGGCCCAAAGGACGATGACGCATCGACGAAAAGTTGCGACACAGCGCTTTCGATAGTTAGATCAGCTTGAAGGGCCTGTGCGCGGTGATGATAGTGAGCCAGAAGCGGTTCCAAGTTCTTGTTGCTTGACTTGTAATGAGCAGTGACTTTGGCGCCTTGCTCTGCAGTATTTTCATGTTAACGAGAAGATTTCAAGCGATCTAGAAACTGAATTACGTAGAAACACGTTTGTGGTTTCGAGTCCGATACCACTATTTGCTCCTGAAGATCAAGTTAGAATATCAAAGTAAACATGACACTTATGAAATGACCGGTGACGAGAACGTGAACGTCTTTCAGCCCTAAATCCATGCCTGTGTGCGTTTTCTGGGATAGAGAACCTGCCAATCTGTGGACCGGATCGATTTGGGTATTATAGTGCACGTGAAGATTCCATCTTCGGTGTCGCGGACCGCTACTTCGAAGTTCAATATCTTTATCATCTGGATTTATGTCATCACTGCTGACTCTCCTGCTGATCAAAGTAACTTAGTAGTGCTAAACCAATTCTTGGTCCAACGACTTCCATGACCTTGGGCATATTAGTCTGCGGGAAAGTTCTTTATGATCGTCGGGAGAAGGTTATATCGCACATCATGGTACTCCGAGATTCCAAGATTCACTGACAAAAACGTATGGACTTAGTAAGTACGGAAAATGTTCCATCTTCGGCACGTTTTTTTCACACATCAGTTCTTAGATCTTCTCAAGCTGTCATGGTTTTGTGTCACGGGATGAAGCGTGAAGTACACTTTCATCTTCCACCCTAAAAGGTTATAAATGGCCTCAACTACGCTTGCAGAACTTTCAGGTTATCTCCCAGCGGCTGAGGTGAGTTCAACTTCGATCCACACATCCGATGCTGCCTTGATAACCTTGCGACACTTAAAGCATGTCAAACTCAAGTCACCCTCTTCCTGCTCCCGGTGTCCAGCAAGCGTACTGTGACGTGTCTGCACTTGAAGGAGGTATCCTTGAGCTCAGTTCGTCACAATTCACCACAAGTGGCATTCCAGGAGAAGTCTTCATTGCACCATCCCTGGCTTTCCTTCTCCAACACTCCACTAATGGCGATAAATTCTTGTTCGACCTCGGCATCCGCAAGGATTGGCGCACCCATTTTCCGCCCGACACAGTGAAGCTCATGGAACCATTCGGGGTCAGCGTTCCACATGACGTCGTAGAATCACTTGCAAAAGGTGGAATGTCGACTTCGGAAATTTCTACAATCTGTCTTTCACATGTCCATTTTGATCACATGGGCGACTACAAACTCTTCCCCAACAGTACGTTGCTTCTCGGCGAAGAGACTAAGAAGGTACTCGGCCCGGAGAACACTGAATCCCTGATCGTCAAAGACCTACCACTTGATCGCACTGAGTTCCTTTCCACGGGAGACTGGCAGCCTCTTGGCCCTTTCCCGCACGCATTCGACTTCTACGGTGACGGTAGCTTGTATATCATCGACGCCGCTGGGCATCTCCCCGGCCATATCAACGTCCTCGCGCGCACATCCGCAGACGGTGCATGGATCTTCCTTGGTGGAGATAGTGCCCACCACTGGGACCTCGTGACGGGAAAAGGACAGGTCGCCGTTCATGAGCATATGCAAGGCTTCGCCAGGTGTGCATATGCTGATAAGGAGCAGACGGAACGACATTTAGCGCGGATGAGGGAGATTTTGGGGATGCCTCGCGTTCGTATACTTTTGGCACATGACGAACCGTTTTTTAGCATCAACAAAGGAGGGGCAGCATTCTGGCCGGGAAAGATACCGTCTTTGTAGTTGTGAGATTATCGTGTACAATATTTAAATTTGGAATGCTCAAGGTTTTAAGTTTGCTGTGCATTGGACAGACTCAGAAATTCAGGGGAAGGACACGAAGCAGCTTAAACACCAGCTGATGCCATGTCTGGATATCAGCATTAAAGGAATTTGAGAAAGACCAAGTTAACAGAAGATTGTCAGTAGGCGCCGAAAATTTGAAGAGATAGGAGTTTTGTTAAACTTCAGAAGCCGTAAACGATTCAATCAAACGCATCACGTGATACGCGTTTTAAACTCCGAGCACTCGGCAACTTGGAGCAAGTTGCTTTGTCTCAACTATTTACTATTGCCTCGGCCAATAGTTGTAATTTTGTCGCATAGATCATGGTACGTTTCTCAATCACCTGATAGGTTAATGGAATCGTTGACATATTTTCAGTCTCTAACAGCTACAGCTCTGCGTCGCGTGATGCGTGAGATCACAGACCTCAAAAAGAGCCCGCCTGAGGGCATTCGTATCCAGACGAGCGAGGAAGATATGTTAGATATCACTGGGATAATACAGGGCCCAGGTAAGTGCATGGAGCAGAACCTCGACACGGCGCAAGTTTGTCGACATCAGTTTGGTGGCTGACGAAAGCTTGATTTGGCTCTACCAGAAGGCACGCCATACGCCGGTGGTTACTTTAAGGTCAAGTTTAAATTCACTGAAGAGTTTCCTGCTGCCCCTCCGAAGTGTAAGTCATGATAATATACTGTATCTGAGTGTCCTGCTTATGTCTGACTCTCAGGTTGGTTTGTTACCAAAATCTTCCACCCCAACGTCTCAAATACCGGTGAAATTTGTGTCAACACACTGAAGAAGGATTGGAAGTCAACATATGGCATCGAACATATCCTTGTGACCGTCAAGTGCCTCCTCATTTATCCCAATCCTGAATCGGCGCTTGACGAAGAAGCGGGGAAGCTTTTGTTGGAAAACTATCAAAGCTATTGCGATCGAGCGAAACTCATCACTAATGTCCATGCTACGCCCCGAAAACGACCAGTAGAGTTCGATACGCCTCCAGCTGAGGAATCTCCGAATGTCGAAGCGTCATCCTCTAGCTCATCCTCAATAACTTCCAAAACCACGCCACCAACTGTAGCATTGGCCGCACCGACTTCCCCACCATTGGTTCCTCTTGTCACTCGCAAATCTGCTTCCCCTGCACCGCCTTCCAAACACACTCCTGGTGACAAAGACGGGGTATTATCACTCAACAAAGAGCGTCATGTATCTCCATCGCCATTAGGTACTGCTGATGCGAATGTCGATGCCAAAACCAGTCCGACCATGGGTGCGGGGGTGGTTATGGGTATGGGTATGACGACTACGCCTGCTCTTGCTGGCTCCAAAGCCATGAAGAGGGCGGCGACCGGTGGTGCTCCAACAGTTGCAGAGAAGAGGAAAAAGGCTTTAAAGAGACTTTGACCTTTAGTGCGGACCCTTTCTCTGTTTCTGTTTTTCCTTTGATTAGTGGATGGAGGTTCTGCTCTTGATTGCGTATCTATAAGATGGTATATGTAGGATAGAGGTGCTATGTGGTTGACCTGCTTAGATTTCTTAAGGTTTTTTTTGATAGAAAAAACTTTGCGCCTCCTACTGATTACGTAATGTCGAATATGAGTGGTGTCATGGCCAGCTTGATGATTCACTGCGTTTCTCGATGGCTATCTCTGCCGACATATTCTCACTGGTAGACTTTTCCAAATCTTCCTTGACCCTTTCATTGCTTTCTATTGCCTTTAATCCGACTGCGTGGAACATCGTGGCCAGGAATGGTGGGACGCCTTTTTCCTCCTCAACTTCTTTTCACTTCTCAACCAATGTCGAAAGAGTATAGGAACAAGACAATTACGCGTCTTTTTGGAGGAAATTCCCGCGCAGGAGTTTATTTTCTTGCGCTCATGATTTTCTTGTTTGGTATTTTACGAGATTCGTTGTGCGTGACTACATTTCGCCCAATTGTCCCGAAACAACGAATTTTGCAGATACCAACGAGCGCTTGGTGATCAGCCTAGGAAGGCTCTTCTTCCCGAACCTTATGCTACGCTTATTCCCGCTGCTCTCTTCATCGTCGGACAAACCTTCGTCATCACCTCTACGTGGGCGCTCGGGGTTACCGGAACGTTCCTCGGTGACTATTTTGGAATTTTGATGGATAATCGTGTCGAAGGGTGAGTCGGACGCCAGAATGCATTAGAGAGCTTCTTACAAGTTCCAATAGGTTCCCTTTCAATGTCCTCCGCGATCCCATGTACGTCGGAAGTACCATGTGCTTCTTCGCAGGTGCCCTATGGTAAGTTGTGCTCGTCTGAATACGGCTCATTTATGACACATTACGATAGGTACGAGCGCCCTGTTGGACTGTTTATCTCGGTCTATGTCTACCTTGTCTACGTGATTGCTCTGCGATACGAAGGGTGCGTCAATCCTCCTCTAGACTCTTGTACTCGCTTACCTCGTGTTCAGCCCCTTCACCGACATGATCTACGCCAAACGCGAAGAGGAGCGCGCTACAGGCTCTAAAAAGCAGAAGTAATTGCTAACATATGATATCCCGATCCGTTAAGACGGGCCTAGTAACTCTCATCAGTTACCCCATTAGATCTATAGACAGGGTTCAAGGACCTTGGTTTCGCCATAACCGGAACGCTGGTTTCAACGCCAGTTATAGCCCGAATTCGAATGACTATCAACTGCTCTATAGTATGAACTTGAGGCGAAAATTTTCGAAGCCTTCTAAGACATCTATCCTCCTTCATTCAGACGCAACTGAGGTCCCTTTCCAAAATTGACCGTAGTGAGAACCGAGTAGAAAACGAGCAGAGTTTTTTGGCAGACGAGATGCTCCAAAGCTTGTGTCCAAAAGGACCTACTTTGTCTATACTCTTTCGCGTCTCCCTGGAGTTAGTTTTCCCCTTGCGATTCAAAAGAGAGCATAGTGAGTGTTATGTCGGCCTGAATGGCGGCTGTAATTGACGAGGTGCCAGCTCCAAGGGCGCTGGCAAAGCGCCGTTAAGAATCAAGCATGAAAAGGGACAGGTCACGGTTCTCCAAGTTTGGTCCGTTGTCGGTTGAATCTAGGTCCTAACAGTGGTCGAGTGCATCGATATCGAGTGATGTTTCCCAAAGCCTAGGACAGCATGCCATCTTTTCCAGTCGTACGTTTCTTGTTATGATGTCGAAAAGGGGCCAAGTAGGCGCCAAAGTAGTCAAACAAGGATAATAGTATTCAAGGTTTTTCAAGGACGCAAGAGCAGTACTTTGTTTCGTCAAACATGAACAATACTCAAAATTTGCATGTCGTATTATCCAAAGCCTTAAAATAGGTTGATTTCTTGAAGCAGTGGCGTGATCTCCTCTGCCGGCAGACTATAGAAATGCTAAGGTACTACAAGTACTTTGAAATACATGGAGCAATAGATGGCAACCCTGCTTGACAAGTCGACCAAGTCGGCGGACGTAATTGACGAGATGCCATCGCCAAGGATGTCCGCAGAATATCTGTAAAATTAGAAAATGAAATGGGATAGGCGGTTCACGAAATTTGGTCCATTTTTCAATGAAGTCGGGGTGCAGGTCATGCCAACGGTCAAATTCATCATATCGTAAGGGATATTCATACAAGTTCCGTGAGCAGGATAGAGTCATTCCTAATCCAGTGCTTAGAGGTTGAACCTGCTCCTCAAAGAATGCCAGGGCCTCCGAAGCCGTGAAACGCCTTGAAATATTTCTCGTTGTCATCATGTCGAAAAGGGGCGCCAACGTAGGCGCCAAAGTTGTAAGGTGCTGATTAGTAATTGGATGCTAAATCAGACAATGATAGTAATACATCAACTCAACTGACCTGGAAATTTTCGCAAAAGAGAACACCCAACATACCGACATCGAATGCAAAGGGGTTGAAATCGATTTCCCCCTGATGGGTATCGTCTGTACGCTGCGACGGCCAGGTCTGAAAAGAGATGGAGCTCGGGAGTCGACATTCATTGATATCTGCAGATCGCGGAAAGATGGTTGAATGACCAAAATCGAATAATGCATAGGTCAACTTCCCCTGAGTACGCAGAGATGCTCGATGGGGGTTATAGGAATCATCATAGCTGTCGATGTGATTGACGAGTACGTTATCTGTCTTAATGTCCTGAGGCCATCCTGATCAATGTCATCAAGTGTTCTGAATACATAAAGACGCACTCCATGAACTATTCTGTGCAAATGGAGAAAGTGTAATCCCTGGTAGTAAGGGTCATAGATTGTCTCCAATAATAACAATATCGCCTAACCTTCAAGAGACAGTGGATGAAGTGGAATACTTCCTTCATACTCCGACAGCCTGGGTACAAAGGAAAGGAACCCCACCTTAATTTCAGGAATGGTTGCGTTTGTATTGAGAATTCAAAGAGCAACAAAGGCACTAACCGAGGCATGATGGCAAGCCAGTGACCTTCGCATGCAATAAGGTCGAGTATGGGTATAACATTGTGGAAATTGTCTATCGACTTTGGTACACCCTCATTTTGAAGGTATTTGAGGATACGATATTCCTCGCTTCCTGACAAAACTGCCTTCATAGCAACATGTCTTCCTTGAGAGTCCAGGGCATATCCAACAATTTGCTGAATAAAGGTTATAAGTGTCATAGAGCACAAAGAAAACAACGATAAGCACTCGTGGGCCTGTACTGGCACAAAAGCTGACATCATCCGCTGGTCCACCGTGATGTGCGTAAGGGAATGATGTATCTTGTCGTCGAGCGTCATGCAGGCAAACAGTGCTCGAAGGATCGCCCGAAGAGCAATACACCCGCTGGTAGAATGTATAGCCCTTACCTGACATCCAAGCCTTGAGACGAGCTGAGTCCCACCACGCAATTCGCCGCTCGGCAAGGTCATAGAAACTATCGTCAGGCAGATCGAGCATAGTCGGTAGGATAGAATCAAGACTGTCTTGACTTTGAGGCAGAGCGTTGGACGCAGCATCAGTTTCGTTGGCTGCGCACGTGGCAGACATCAGCTTGATTTATTCCAAGGAAGGTGATCGAAGTCCTCAGTGACTGTCGTAAATGAGAGAATGCAACTGAGGACGCGCACTGCTACGTCGACGCGTTACAGTATCTAAGGTAAACAACACGTGACCACGACAGAAACTTGATGTAACGCGAGCGTGACATCTAGGCAACCAAGTACTTATGTATATTCCGTATCCGTTTCGAATTCGCAATATAAAGAGGCTTGCATTACTGCGGCTTAGCTCGGTATGATCAACCGCGAATGTCCTAGCTGTGAGTTAAAAATATATACTATGTCAGCTAACACTCTGGATATAATCTTCGTCTCAGGCCGACTGCCGTACCCAATATGGGGCAGGGTTGGAAGGCAGGAGACTCTGTGAGCCATGCCCAAATCAGACGGCCGGCTGGCGCTCATGGCGGCAACGCCCCGAGCCTTGATGCACTAGAAAATCCCCGCTCTAGTGGCGGCGCTGTCAGTTTCAGCTCAGGCGGACCCTCTGCTTACCAAAGTGAAGGTGAAAACAGCATCTCTGTCGATGCAAGAAGAGATGGCTATAGACATAGATACTAGTCCTAGTAGTAGCGAGAATGAGGATGAATCAGAAACCAATGTATATCCAATGCAACGTATAAACAGTGAGTTCCTACAGGAATTGGCTAGTGTAGCTAAGGAAGAGCCTCGTCAACAGGCAAGGGCTAACAGCACACACAATACTAATTGTAATCTACCTAATTAATATTTTCTCTGTTATTAACAGTTCGCAGAATCATGCACCAGGATTTGGTGAAAATATAGTATTCTCACAAGATGTTGTCTCGATGACCGCATTGGGCCTGTGTATACCAAAATAGTCAATGTAGAAGTCTACGCATCCATAGGTCTCATGAACTGAATTGATATTTCGATACGACGCGATCCCAGATCGTCCGGGCATTAATTGTTGCACCGAGCCTAGCGGCGAGCAAGAACGTCCCGCTGAGTTTTCTGTGAGATTTAACATGAGGAGAACTTCTAACTAAGATGATGATGAATTTCTCACCTATTGAGACTGTACGTCTCTCGCGGCGGCGGGGTTAGTCTGTGCATGAGCATGACAGGTATCTGAGCCCGAATTTCTGCAGTAATACTGGACCAGGTCGAACCCGGGCCAAAATCAAACGGCTGTGGCGTCGAAGCCTTGAACGGTGTAGCCAAAAGTATCATGGAGTTGACGTGCGCATCCAGCATAACCTACAAGAGTGTCAGCCTGGTCAGGAGCAGATACAATGAAGACACCTCACCTGGTTCTCTTCGCCAGTCAAGTACCCGAGCTTCAGACTCGACTTAATGCATGATTCGCGATCTTCGGATGCGGCAGCTTGAAGGAGGCGAAGCCAATTATCCATAAATTCCTTTGAATATTCCCTCGTCGCCCCAAAATCTACGAGCTCGACCTACAAATATCGTCAATGTCCAATATACAACCCAAGGAATATGTTGTACCCTGCGTGAATGCGCGTTCCAAAGGAAATTCGACCAATTAGGATCTGTCTGCATAATTCTAAACTCGAAGAGTTCCTTCAGGCAAAGCTCCAATATCCATGCCGCAATCTAGAAAACACCACCCACTCAATTCGTGGACAAGAAGAAGACGGCCGCTAGACTCACATCATCTCTATCCTTCTTGCTCATACCACTGATATCCGCATCCCCAACGCTCGTCCCATGTACACGCTCCATGACGAGAACAGACTTCGTGCTGCCTTCCCATACCCACGGAACCTTGAACCGGGGGTCTCCTGCCAGATATCCAGGAGAACCAAACTTTGCTAGGAATGATCCTTCGCGGGTATAATCACATTCATCTGCCAGTTCATCCTTCAGGACCTGACGACAAAGCCTATCAGCAGACTGAGCCCCTTGGAGAAGAAACAGATGTACCTGCACACTACGATCCAAGAAAAGCCCTTTTGGAAGCATCCTTCCGGCAGTGAGGAGAACCTTGATATAGCTCAGGTCACTATCGATTGAATTAACGATGTTTGGAAACTGTATTTTGACTGCCACAGGTTCAGGACGTCCTGTCGGGGATGCCGAAGCTGCTAAGACGGCGCCGTGAACTTGTCCAATGGATGCGGCGGCGAAGGGTAGCCTTTCAAATGCATGAAAATTCTCAGCCCAGTTAGGGCCAAGAGAACTCGTCATGACTTGCTAGATCAAAACAAAACTAACTTAGCCGGAGAGGAAGTAATTTGTAGTAAAGGGTATGAACCTCCATCTGCCAATCGGGCATGTAGTGAGCACTGTCTTGTACTCTTCGGAAAATTTGGTCCACTTCCGCGGGCAAGACATGAGTATCTAAGGAAGCAATGTAAACATGTACGGACGTCATTGGAAAGAAAAGAGGAGTTGACCTTGAATACTGAGGAACTGTCCCAACTTTAAAGCAGCCCCGCGCATCTGTGACAATTTGGAGACCAGCCTTTTGATGTTGGCTTCCGTCATGAATACAGATGATGGACCGTCTGACGATGCTCCGCTAGTACGACGAAGGAGTTCTGAAGCCGCACCATAACCGAGCGAAGCTGCAAGACCTGTGGTGAAATTGTTGAGAAGACGACTGAGACGCGAGTACCAAAGGCCATGCCTCCATAATGAAAGAATCTCCCGATACGCGATGACGGGACTTTGGATGATTGGAGGTTTCGAACGGGGGTAGTGAACTCCTCATTTTGTATCGTAGACCCCGCTTCTTCAGGAGTCTGGTTTAAGTATGTAAGTAGGTTTGATTGCTAACAAGAAGTTTGCCTCATGACTGAACACCTTTTCTACTGAGTTTTGTGGGACGATGGCTTCAGGTATGTTGACATGAGGGATCGGGCTCGAGCTCGGAATTATTTTTTCAGCATCTACTTCTTTGGCCACATGTGACGATACAGGCGGTTCCTCGCTCAACTCTGACCCCTGCGGCACAGTCTCGGGGGCTGTCGACCCAATAACAGTCTGTTCCGCATTAACTTGTGCTGCAGTTCTTCTTGTTACAGTCGACTGGGTAGGTTCACCCAGTATATCGTCAGTCTCCCGTCGCTCTGTAAGTTTTAAGTTCGACGCGTTGTGTTCCTTTGATGGTCGTGGTCTGAGTGGCTTTTGAGGTTTCACAGCTTCATGGCGTTGTTGCAGCCATGCAGTGGTCTGTGGCGCGACTTGAGAGACTCTATGCTGGGCAGCATGGGAGAGGATATTGACAGTGGAGCATAACACGCAAAACAAGTTGTATGCCGGACTAGGCGGCATGAAGCGGTTTGAGTTTGCAAATTAAAGGTGACTTTTCGGCGTTTGTTTGGCTGTAACATTGAAATCAAACCTGAAGAGGTTATGTCTTGCAAAAGACTCTAGTATGTCTGAACAAATCGGTAAGTAAGGATATACACGTTACGTCAGTTTGTAGGTCCGAGTCGATACGGTATTGCCACCCTCAGTTCTATGTGGTCGTATATGTGTTGCAACAATGGATCAGGGTAAATGAGTAAGTAAATAAAGGGAAAAAGATGATGAGGAGAACAATGTCATCGAGTTGATGGTACCTCTTGCATTGTCACAGCGCAATGCCGACAGAAAACTTTTGGGAATATCAAAGCGTACTTTCTGAATGGATCGCGAATGCAGGATAGCTGGTATATTTAGCAATCGTAATTGTATACTATAGTAGTACCTGTCCTGACCTGTGACGTAGCGAGGGATTCAAAACGTCTGAAAAGGGCATCATGCTATGTTTCCCATTTAAGGCTGAAACCTCCATTTGACTCCTGCCTTTTTTCTAACTTGTTTTTTCATTGATTTTTGAACATGTAGACCTATGGTATTCACTAGAGGTCCAACGTAATCTGCAGCCAGTTTACTAACCCCCCTTGCCACAACACAGCAGATAATTCAATGCAAACGGTTGCTGATTGGTATGCATAACAAGAATACTTACAATACCCTAGGCAATCACCTCCAGGCTTCAAACTCTCTAAGAGTACCAGAGGCCTCTTTCATCTAGACTACAGCTAAAAGTTCAAGCTGCTCTACCATCCCTCCCTCCTACATGATACCCCAGATCTCCTCTTGGTCAATTGATGACAACCTCTTACTCAAAATAGGGTGTAGTCATGCCATTGCATAATGAGATCCATTTTGTGAGGAGTGGAAAGTGGAGTGGCTGTTTCAAGACTGAAAACAAGACTCTGGGTAAGGAAAAAGGCTGTCCCTTGACTAATCACTTCAGGGCATGGCAGAGATTTCTGGAGAAACATCCATTAGAAACAGGTCATGTGATTTCTATTGAGTATTTCTGTAGAAAATCCTGTAAAAATTGCCTAATTAGGAAATTTTTATGCAAGTTTCTGAAGAAACACTTATTGAAAATCACACAACCTGTTTTTAATAGATGTTTCTCCAGGAATATCTGCCATATCCTCAAGTGAATGCAAATAATAGGTCCGGCAATCATCCCGGCTAATTGTGAGCACAATGCAAACGCTTTCTACCGGACGTGATAAGATCACATGGCTCAATCCACTGCGCCAAGCTCGCCTTCGCAAGTAGGGTCCAATGCGTCCAGCAAATTGAAATTCACAGTGCAGAGGCAAGTCGCATGTTTTTTACGCCCATTCTCGATAAACACTACTATCAGTTCCGATGTGATTTCAGACATGAGGGTCAATGTTTTCAAGGAGGGATCTCAGGACGTTATTTGGTACAAGGTTGGTCGACGTTACCATTTCTCACCTTAGAACAGGCCACCTTGACGGTTGATTCAAGGAACGGTTCCTCAGTGACGACGAAATCATTGAGCACGTCGTGGTGCGTGTGACTATGGTTGGATAAACCTCTTAGACTCATATTCTATGTAGCACAATCCAAGCAGCACAATCTGCTGGACTATTCACCGTCCTAGCGAGCGTGGGTGGTACATCCGTATCCGAGCACCATCATTTCCCCAAGGCATCTCCATCCCATTTATACCCGTTCCCAAAACGTCTCCGCACTATTCCGACGCAGCTATGATCTTCAGCTCTCGCACGAGCGTGCCTCTTTCCACAGAGCCAGACACAGATCGGCCCAGTATATCCAGCATCCACTCATATCCACCGACTCCCCCACCTGTCGTTGTTCAACCATCTTCCCAGAAGCCCGTTGTCGAGGAAACTTCAAAGGACCGATATTCTAAGCATGGAGGACCAGTTACGCAAGTTACGCAGTTCATTCTCACTCCTCACTCGACTCAAGTCGTGCAGCCCACATCGAACTCATTTTTTGCTCGTGTCGTCAGCGTACTCAAGAATAATCGACCCTCGCACTCGAATTCCTTTACGTTATCCAGGCTCCCAGTCGATGCTTACCTTTCGCTAACGCCCCCACATCCGAGCAGCCCATCTTTGAACTCGTTGACAGAAACCTCGCGTCTTCCTGCGTCTCCCGCAATTCTCCCTCCGTTGCTGGTATATCATGATAGGACGCCCATGTTGACCGTCGGGACGTTCACTGGCCTATTAGAAATTGATCAAGAACAGCTACTGGGTGTAGAGACAAGTTTTTGGATTGCTATCGCGTTGACTTACCTTGAATTCCTTGAAGAGCGCGAGGTTCGTTCCTTCATTCTTCTGTTTATTACATATCTTGACGCAACCCGTCAGAGTTATCTCGCGGCACTCAGCGATTGAGTCCTAACGTTGTGTCATTCTTATCGTCTTGCTCGGGATTGGCTTCTAGTGGTGAAACCATTCTGACACTGGAAACATCTATCCCATTGAAGCATTTCCCTCGTTATTTCCGGTTTCCAACCGCATTGCTGACGATGCAAACAACATCCATGTTCTAATGAGTAGTCGTGCATAATTAAGATACTGGGTAACAGGTGGTCACTAGAATACTAGATAGTATAAAATTTTCGGGGGCAGCGCAGTACGTGGACGTCGTCATCAGCGATTGGCCTCAACACACACGACAAATCGGGGCGACTATAAATCAGTCCTCTCGGCGGCGGCGGTCTCTTTTGGGTGCAGCATAACGAAGGCGAAGGCTATCATCCCCATATTGACGG
The DNA here is from genome assembly GCA_017657195.1 of Termitomyces sp. T70a. NCBI lineage: Eukaryota > Fungi > Basidiomycota > Agaricomycetes > Agaricales > Lyophyllaceae > Termitomyces > Termitomyces sp. T70a. The sequence continues at coordinate 40,618 of JAGGAT010000144.1, read as the reverse complement.
CCATTCAGTTGTTTCAGAGCTTGCTCGGCGCTAGCAGTATCATTGAAGTGAATGAAGCCGGCCCCTGTTTCTCGACCAGTCTCACGGTTTTTCACTGGAAAAGACATGTAAGCAGTTGCGAACTCAGGAAGCATAACACAATCGCACAGAAAACAATATTAAGGATGGTATCCTCTACGTCTTGGGCGACGGCACGAAGGTCTTCTAATGTGCCATTGAAACCATGGAAATAGAGAGTGCCAGAGGGCGCAATATGTCGGTCCCGGGCCGCCGCATAATCAATACGAATGTCGCGGTCTAGAATATACATGGGCTCCTCCCTGAGAGAGTTGTAAGCGGCGATTGAGTCGTGAAGGTCAGCGAACTCTATGTGAGCAAAACCACGTGACCGGCCATCCGGATGGTGAGCTACAAGCGTTAAAAACAATGTCAGTAATGTTTGCAGCACATGAGAACGGGTAAGCTCACCGAGTCGAATATCCTGAATCATTCCAAAAGGCGCAAACTTCTCCTTAAGGTCCTCTTGTGTGACACTGAAGGGAAGGTTGCCAATATAAATCGTCTGGCTCTCGAGGTTTCCTGACGTTGAATCGGTATAGTTATACACGGGCCTTGACGTGGAAATGGCCCTCAATGCGGGCGAGACTGTTGGGAGTGAAGGAAAACGAGTCGCAACTCGTGAGATGGAAGATGCGGGGATGCGGGCCCTGCAAGACAACACGGCGAGGCGGGCTTGGGAACGAAGGATATTAGTAAACATGATGAGAGTAGGTGTGAGGGATAGCTGCACAAAATTTTGCTCTAAAATTTTCCGGGTTGGTCATTCAGTCACGTGAGCTTTCCATGATTTTTCCCAGGACCAGTCCCTTCAAAAGGCCGACCGACCCATGGTCAGGAAGAACGACATGCGTGATAACTGTTTATGCAGCACGATCGACATGATGAGTTTGTCACTGAATGGGTTCAAGTTGGCTTTCAAATGATTCTTCTTTCAAGTCCCACTAGTGTTCAAAAGTACGCCGTCTCCGAAAGCTTGGAAAATATCTGCCTCCTCTGCACAGTCCTTCCTCCTGGGCTTCCCCACACGCCACCAGTCAGACCGCCTTTCTCAAATATTGCGTCGATATCCTCCAATTCCAGCGAATGTGTCTCTGGGAAGAACTGAGAGGCTATAAGTCTTCGATATTATCGGATAGTACAAAGGTTACATACACAATACACCTTCAAAGTTTCGTTTGAACATTGTAATCTGTATTCGGGGCATTTGACGACACGACACTCACAAGCGGTACCCAACATGCATTGAATACAGCAAAGATTATGAAGACTCGCCAACTGATATTTGCAATCGCTGGGGGAGTCATTTCAACCACGGCGAAGACACACCTAAGATAATAAATAAGCATCATTAGTAAACCATCTACTGTATATGAGACTTACATCCAGTTGAAGAAACTGGAGATTGCAGAGCCACGCGAACGGATTCGTGTGGTGCTTATCTAGCTCAAGTTCAAACATATATGACTACGGGCAACCTAATTATATACCTCCGCGGGATAAAGCCATGGCTCGTGTTCCTCTTCAGACTAGTTAAAGGAAAATACAAGCATAAAGAGCGCACTATAGGTAAATATCCTATACCAAGGAATATCTGGAAGACAAACACCATTGCTGTCGCCCCAAAAGCCGCTGATTTAGTTCCGGTCGAGAGCAGAGCCGCAGCCACGATGAAACACAAAGATAGACCTGTAGCAGAAATCATGAGCAAGGGACGCCTTCCGTAGCGGTCAACCGTCTAAAAACTTGTCGAATTCATCTCATATAAATCATCATGTTTGAAAGCTTACCCAGAGAGGTATGAAGGAAGCAAACATATAGGTTACGGCTGTGAACCCTCCAAGGATAAGTGACAGGTTACGCGAAAGCCCCATGGTATTTTGATAGACTACAGGAGCCAGATAGCTGAGGTGGCGTTCTGGCATATGTGATATAGCAAGAAAACCCGGACGTACTTTATCATATTCGCTCTGAGGTCAACAAGGCGTTCTCACTAAACAACGGTTCTGTCGTGTCATAGTAAAACCTACCCTGTGAATTGCTGCATGACGTTAATTCCGATACACAAGCATATACGCCGAAAATTCTGTATTTTGCCTCCTTCGAGAAGCTCTTTGTACCGAAATGGTCCTATCGACAAGCTTTAACATGCCATAGGTGCGACTTGAATATAGTGTGCTCTCACCTCCAGCACTTTCCAAAGCCAACGATGCTTCAATTTCTTGAATAACTCGAACAACATCCGGATGATTAGTTGACGCCTGATGTTCTAGCATGGCTATAACCCGAGCCCCTTCATCTTTGTAGCCATGCGCAATCAACCAACGGGGTGAATCCGGTAGTACTGATCCCTGAAAAAGAAGGCATAGTGCGAAAAAGGCTTGGAAACCGATGGGAAGTCTCCATTGAGCTGGTCCATCTACAAAACTTAACCCGTAATCCAACCAGTAAGCCTACGTGATATAATGAGATCAAAGTCGTGCAGGAGCTGGACTGAGGAGCTCACAATGACCAGTCCGATGATTGTAACCGTAGAATTTAAGCAAACAAGTCTTCCTCGAACTTTGCCTCCACATGTCTCTGACTGATAAACCGGGATAGAGGACGAATTGAAGCCATTTCCCTAAAAGTGTTTAGTAGTCAATGCTAATCATTAAACGTCAAAAAGTCTAAAAACGAACAATGCCCGTTACAATACGCCCGATGTAGAGCTGGGCTAGCGTGGTAGAACTTGTCAATATAGCCTGTGATGGTGGTTTGCATTACAGATTTTGTTCGCTATGCCAGTGACCGGAACTTACCGTACCAATAATCATAGTGATAGCACCAGACATGATCATGCGCTTCCTACCGATAGCTTCCCCAAAAAAGAAGACGATCAAACTACCGACAGCACAACCGATATCCTTTCAAGATAACCTCCGATTCAGATTGGTGATGCATGATTGAAGACAAAAGCTTACATAGATCGCAACCTGGAGGAAAACATCACGACGACGAAGGCAGGTAGAGAATGTACTTTCAGACATACAATAGTTCCTTGCGTCGTGGGACCGGGATGATTGAAATCCCTACCGAATTGGTTGTCAGCCCCTATCTACCCCAAAAGCAATTTAGAGTGAGCTTTACAGTGACCTACAATGTAACTTACGATGCCGGACATGACACCCTGATCATAACCTAGAAGCAAGAAGCCTTGACAGCAGCAGGCTGAATTGAAGGTTTTTTTGGATCAAGCTTCATGGGATAGGTACGGTTTACCAACCGGTGATTGCCCAAACCATATACTTTCCTCGTAGAGGCACGATCCACATGACTGGGGAAAAGATGAATCTGTTACACGATAATGCTCACTGTAGAGTTTAGAGATCCTTCAGCGGCTTTTGATCATGACAATTTCCGCGCGCGTATCCGTTTCCCGTAAATGGTGTCAAATGACTGATGAAACGGTGTGAAAACACCTAGAGTAACTAAGCGAAACTCGTCGCTCCTTCAAGAATTCCCAGGAGTTCCATGAGATGACGGGCCGATTCAAAAGATATGTCAGCCACAACCGGCAAGGAGCATAGGTACATGGAAGAGGCACAGAATAGAATCCCGAAGATTGATTTTGGAAAAAGAGAACCCAAATTATTGTCCATTGTATTAAAGTACAACGGAATAACAGCAGATTTTACGAAGATTCAGTGGGAAAACATGGCGTCGTAGTCCAACGTTCAAGTAGCTTTTCCAGACTTGCCGCAAACAAACGTTGACCGTCAACTTCCATCTGCTGAAGTTTCTTCATGATAGGAAGAATACTCGATAGCTAGGGCCGATTCAGAATCGGTTGAGGACGACAGAAGTCGGCTTACCTCCGACGTCTGGAATAGACTGTCAGATTCAATGATGAGGACATATGCTTCATAGGCTTTTTCGAGTTCGCTTATCTGTTCACCGATCTTGGTGAGATTCTCCTATTGCGTAGGAGGTCAAGAACTGTATACAGTCAACGAGAACACAGGGGACAGTTTACCGATCGCCGCAACTCTAAATCTTCCTCCAACTTGGCCGCCTGCAATTCTGCCCACCCTTTCATGAGTCGATCCAATGTCTCTGCGGCTCGGACCGCATTGAGGCCTGCAGGGGTTTGTTATTGCTTTGCGAAGCGTTGCGTTTACTCACCATTTTGTAGAAGATCCATCTGCTTCCGCATAGCATCTGACAACACATCAGCCAAGCCAACAGGCCTAACTTCAGGGCAGATCGCCAACGACAGAGAAAGTGCGGAGATACTGATCTCATGGGTCATTTGAAAGTCCCGTGAGGGAGCCCTGACGGAGCTGTATCGCAGATCCAAAGCAGAAAGAAACACTGAATATCCAAAGATCAACAGAGCATCGCCTTCCTCGGGGACAAAGTAAGACGTGCTTCTGGTCGGTCTGTGAAGTCTGTTGCCGAACAATCGAAGACGCTCAAATTGTTTCACAATTGGAGGAAAGAGACTAGTACAAATCGGTCAGCATCAACCGACGGTCACGGTCGAAGATGACGTGCCTTGAAATGTCTCGCGACGTGGGTTGACATCGGAAGGCCTGTTTCATGATTTCAAGGGTAATAACTCGGAAATTGTACGACACTTTGCAGAACGTGGGGAATACGTTCATCTCCCAATCCACATTCTCTGGAGAGACGCATATGGTGTGCACGGAGTCAGCAATGACGTGGACGATGATGCGATGTAGGAGCTCATTGGGGAACATTCGATAGCCGAGGAAAGGCATATCTGCTGGGATGAGGGTAGATGTAAAAAGTAGACAAGGGGCATCGTTCTGGCCACTCTCCTGAGTGCTTCAAGGCGATGATGGCTCAGAATACTCATGACTCGGTGCCGGCAAATCGAACCAAATAACGCGACGCCTTAATCAGGAAACCATTAGGTTTTTGCACAAATCCATGTGAGAAGGCTTGTACCAATTTCAATTGAGCCACTGGCCCTTTCGTCTCAATCGCGCACACATCGAAAAGGTCACATGAGTACGGACACTAGGGATCAATGAGCATCTGAAGCGAGAGGATCAAAACCTTCTTGCATAACAGCTGACTGAATAGGATGCAGGGTCCGCGAATATTGGATGTTGACAACAACCGTGAGATTCGTGACGAATAAATATAAGCTTCTCAAGCCGAGGCAGCTCCATCCGCCTCTAACCCCAGTATATGCATACTATGTCGTTAAAAAACGCTGTCCTCGTATACACTTCCATGCAACTGTCTGCCAGTGACCAGCAGACCCTGCTAAACGCGTTCAATCACCCACAAAGACCAATAAACACGGAACATCCGATTTCCTTTGACTTCGCCGATGCCGATATAGTGGGAGGAGTAGGAAGCATTCTACCATTACACAGGGCGTCTTTCGAAACTGGAGGAGTCGACAAGTCATTTGTTGTTTTGGCGGATGAAGGTGTTGCCCCTTCATCCCATCCGAAGACGGTTTTGTTGGTGAAAATCCTTGACGAGGCGAATGTGCAAAGCGGCGAAAATAGGTACCAGACAATTCGTGTTTTGGCCTCCAATGCGGCCGAAGTGTTCGCAATGATTTCAAGCGGTCGCCATGGGTGGGAGGATTACTGGAGTGTCGCGCAAGTAAACGGCGGTCATTTTCCCGGAGAATGATCTATGGCCGGTGGTGATGGAGGCGATTGAAAAACAGTGTGTGTACCTTCTTCCTGGCCTCTTTCAAAGACCTGATCCATTGCAAAAGATTTTCTAACATTTTTGTTTCTTATGATAGACACCATGAATCGTAATATTATGTAGTCATTATTAGTCTTGAACACATTCGATGAGAGTGATTTAAATTTCTCGTTGTCACGACAGTCAAGGCCGTTTGAGAAGTAAACGTCGGCCTCGTACGACGGAATCGCATTGAAAAAATGATGGATGGTTAGAGATACTCAGCCGAAAGCAAGCCTGCAATGAAACCTTTTTTGGTTGAGCAGGACAGCCTGGGAGGCATGTATGTATTTGGATGTAGCTCCCAAAGGTTTCCTAGGGTATTTCAGCCGAGAGACCATCCCTGGAAACAACCATACAGTCAGGTCAGCGCCGAATCGTATGTGGAGAGACGTCAAAGTATTGTGGTAATGGTTGGTAAATTAATTGGTCCCAAGGGAATGGAATTGGGTAGTATTGCTAAACTGTCAATTGAGAATTTTTATCATGGACCAGAGTTATCTAAATTCTGTTTCGAATACTTACTCTCCAAGGATGATAGGAAAGTTCCAGCGGCCGGCACCTGCCGTGATCAGCAGGAAAACGCGTCGCGTCTCCGACTCGGAGTCAAATTTAATCCAACTGCCAAGTCTTCGTCTGCTCTTGTGCACATTTTCACGAAGCATCCTTGGTTCGATCTCATCAACGTTTAACAATATGGGTCTGTGACACCGGAGGCCGAAGCCGAAACTACGCAGCCACATTCACGGATCTTTCTCCACCAAGCGAAATCACTCGACTCGGTTCTAAACGGCACTTTAGATGGACTCTACGATGGCTTCCCGCTTCTTAGCTCTGTATTGTAACTTGCCGCATCAATCTTCATCATCATCATCCATGGCTTCTGTGAGCTTGCTGATCTGCGACTTGCTTGGTGAGACTCGATGCACTTCGGGACTTGGATGTCGAACCGAGGCCATTTCGTTCTATCAGCGGTGGTAACATACTATGTACTTCGGGTGAACCTTCGGACACTGTTTTTCCGTCTGTCGCTCAACTACAAAACAAGGCACACTTTCCTTGCACCAGGGACTAGCGGAAAAGCACGGCGGCCCTTTTTGCTGCCCCTAAATGCAAATGGAAATGACAGAGTGTACTTTGTTCTTCTTTACCCTTACTTCGAAGTTCATTTGGTGTTTGAGGCGATCGTCGGATACGCTCAGGACTCTCAAGGAAGGCATGTTTCCATAAAGGCGATACTATTCGGGAGCGAAGAACAATCGCATTCTTGAGTACCTTCAGAACCAGGGTGTGGCAGATGACTTTCAGAATGTAATACCCATTTCTGACATCCTCCCGAGTGAGGGTCATTGGCTTGCCGTCATGTCTCGGTTTGTGCCTTTATTGTTCTTTGACAATAACGACACGAACTCCTCACAACATTTAGATGGGGATCGGATCCCCTGGTACCACCGTAAAATGAAAGATGTGTACCACTTTATCCACTGTCTTTTAAAGGTTAGGCGACCAAGCCTATCATCAGAAATAGTCATGATTTCTTTGCCAGGGTTTAATTTATCTCCATTCCCTAAGAATAGTTCATGGAGTACGTCTTTGTGTTCCACTACCTTCACGGGACTATTCAATAGTATTATGATGGCGAATACTATCGTCAAATACGCCGACAAACATGACAATGACGAGCCCATCGCGCGTTTCTGCGTACTCGGGAAATTGATCTATTGCGCTGTCGACTTTAGTCATTCAACTATGTTTTCGGAATCTGCGCGTCATAGTGAATGTCGACTTCCTAGAGATATATCTTTCCGTACCTACCCGTCACAACGTCCAGACGACACTCACCGAGGCAAATTGATTTCAATCCATTTGCATTTGACGTGAGAATGGGTGTTTTCTTTTGCAAGAAATTTCAGGTGAGTCGATGTAATGACCGTCCATTTGTACATCCATCCCCGATCAATACAGCACCTAACAGCCTTGGCGCCTATGTTGGCGCCCCTTTTCGACATGATGACAACGAGAAACATATCAAAGTGTTTCACAGCATCAGAGGCCCTGGAGTCATTTGAAGAGTAGGTTTAACCTCTAACATCTGGACTAGAAAATAGTCCCTGTCGCCCACGGAGTTTAGATGAGTATTACATCCGTTGGCAGGACCTGGACCCGGAATTCGTCGAACAGTGGATCGCCTATCCCTTTCCATGTTCGAATCCCACAGATAATCTGTGGACGTCCTTAGCGATGGTATCGCGTTAATTACGTCCGCCGACTTGGTCGATTTGTCAAGCAGGTATTGTTCCCCGTATTGTTCGCCAGGAACTTAGCATTTCGATAGTCCGCCGACAAGGGGTGAGATTACGCCACTGCCCCAAGGGGTCTATTTAAGGCTTTGTGTAACACGGCTTGCGAAATTTGGGTAATAATTGGCGAAACAAAGTCCTTTAACACTAAATAAATTTCTTGTCATGCACAAGAGGTGGTAACTCTGCTTCACTGATTTAAAAAGGATACAAAGTCCACTACATATTCGAGTTTTATTGCTCAATCTCCTTAGGAGACAATGCGTGGATACGTCCTCCCTATTCTGTTCAGTAAAACGCGATCGCTCCAGGCCAAGGTGGAGAACATACCCTCCCCTAATGTAACCCTGGATGTTTTGCCCTTATCTCCTCGGAGTGTAAATTCTATAAAGTGTCGTGGTAAACGAAGGAGTTCTCCAGTATCAGCAATGTTCACATCTACTCACTCAAACTCACCCCTTTCTGACTCATTCTCTTTTGTGCCGCCGACACCAGGGTCGAGTCGGTCACCGTGCCCTGCTCTAAATGCTCTGGCGAACCATGGCTATATGTAAGTTGTTGTATGCATTTTCTGAACTAGAAATCAATACTGATTCTCACACTGTAGTCCGCGCGATGGGTCAAACGTATCGTTCTGGACACTCTTCACTGCGATACGACACGTTTACAACCTCTCATTCCCTCTCACTATGCTTCTCACAACCGTTGGGTTTCTCACCTGCGGCACTTTCTCCCTCTTTGCGCCCAAACAATTCGAGTTATCTCACGAAAACACTCTACTAACGACCATCACGCGGTTCCTTCCCCGTCCATCATGGACCATTAACCTCGCTTCTCTCTGCACCACTGGACCGTATAAGATCGCACACGACGCATCACTTGTACACAAATATGTCCCTGGCAGCGCGTCAGAACCTTCACTTGTGGCGCAACTTCTCACGCATTCGCACCACAACCAATCGTCCCTCTATAATCCGGCACTCTCCATCTCAGTCAAGGCAAAATACCAAGACGGTCTGACGCTGTGCGATCTCGGCTGCCTGCATGCCGAGCGCGAAGACGCGCTGCCTCCTACGCACCAGCTCAATAAACTCCACGAGCAGGTCGCGCTGGGCGAATGCGGTCTTGCATGGTGCGTTATGCGTACGCACGATGAAGACACGGACCAGGGGGTTATACCTGCGCGAGTTCTAGAGCAGTGGTTTGGAGAGGAGCGTTTGCCTGACGGGTGGTGGGACGTAGGTGGTGGTAGGCCCGTTAAGGAAGTGAGACTGAGGGATGCGGCGAAGCGAGCAGCAGAAGTGGGCCTCTTTAAGGAACAGCATTGATACTTACTACTTACTTGGTTGCTTTTTCTGTGTTTTCTTACGAAATTCAATGACCCTTTGATAAACACAAGGATCCAAGGAAATTTGAGAAATTTGCAAACTTGCTACAAGACATGAATAAACGACATTTTTCAACGACCTTGAGATGTTTTTTAGTATGCCTGTGAATGTCACGAACACGCCTATTGTCAGTGCCACCCAGGAATCCACATTATATACATCCGCGACTCATTCACATGTACAGTACCCTTGATTTCGGTTTCTACACACATTGAGGGGTATGTTACACCATACTCACTATATACTCGTACCTAGGATATATTTACCTAGGTACTTTCAACTCAATTCGTTCTATACACCCACTGAGAGATTCACTTATATTTATTATAAATCTACCGTCCATCCATCAGTAGTGATCCCAACAAATTTCGCCTTTGACGGAACTCGTTTCAAAATGATCTAGGCATACCAGGGAAACCACAACAATCACAATGAAACTGACAGTGATACAAATCGAATAACGATGTTCCAAATCATCACATTATGTATGGCATATACGCATGCCAGGGCGAGGACAATCATTTGCATCTCAGTCCTACGCTACCCCTTCTACCTCGATCAAAGCGCTCCATACCACAACAACATACAGCACAACAACGACGTATCAACCACACATAACACGCAAAAATACCAAACGATACATCAAAAAAGCAAACATTTCTTGTCCATTCATTTGTTCCCTGTATTGATTTAAAAAAGAAGACTATTAATGCCACGTACCCGGATTGAACGAGTGACCTTTGCATATATTTGCATTTCAGCTCAACACTTCCATACAAGTGCAACGCGCTACCACTACGCCAACGCGGCTGTTTCTGACGATATACAAACAGGGGACCTAGCAGACCGCGGAAGGTGGAGAGGAGGAGGAGGGGTGGGATTGTGGGGTTGCGGCGCAATGACCGGATTTGGAAAGGAGACGTTGGTATGGGTTGAGACTGAGACTGAGACTTTGATATTTTTTTTTTTTCTTTCTGAAAATAGGACGAGGGGACCTCGATGGATTTCGTTAGTTACGCTGTTAGGAGATTCTTTCTTTACTTTTTTTTTTTTACGTTTTTTTATTTTTATTTGGGCAACCCTATGGATTTGGTCAACAACCGACGACGCGAGCGTGCAGTTACCAGCTGAGTGAGCGTAAGACGTCCAGTATGGTTCATGAAGCTACACATATCCCCCGACTCGAACGAAACGAAGAACGAAGATCAAAACTCTGGTTGGAGCGCTGGAAAGCTGGAAAGCTGGGGGACCTCGATGTCGTTAGTACTGTACGATACTGGGAGTTCTAGGAGTTCTTTACTCACTTTACTTTTTACTTTTTATTTTTTCAAAAAGAACAGAAAAGAAAAGAAATTCGGGGATATGGATCTGCAGTACGAGCAATCCTACAATCCCAACCCACCAACCACGAATAAGGGTTAACATACAGTCAACCAGTCAACCAGTCAACCAGTCAACCAGTCAACCAGTCAACCGTGAGCGCACCATATTCCAAGCTCCACATATCCACCGCGACTCTAAGAACAAAGGACCAAAACTCAGCCGAGGTACTAGGGGTGTCTACGGGTCCAAGACCCTATCGACGAACCTCGGGGTTTTTCCTAATCCCCCCTCCCCCCTCCTCCTTGCAGTCGTCATGGTTTTAGTGTATTCAGTCTAACGCGGGTGCTTCCCGACTGCCTCCTTTGATTTAATCCAATTTGTCCGATGGAGGAGTTATCCTCGTTTACTTATTTCTTATCCCTCCACGTCGTGTTCAACGCGGTCATAAACCTAAACCTAAACAAACCCCTAAGCACCAAAAACACACACATAACCCTTAACATCTCCCACTATTTCTAAAAACCATTGCCAGAATCTAATCTACGCACAAACGCCCTCATAAATAAACGAAACTCCAAACTCCAAACTCGACCCCCCCTCTCAACAACCGCACTGCGGACTCAGATCCTCAACTCCCTGAACCCCCTAACATCAACCCTGCCCGTCCCATTCCTCACCCACTCCTCCTCTTCCTCCTCCTCCCGCCCCTCCTCATGCCCCTCCTCCTTCCCTCCGCGCTTGAACCGTCCACCAGGGATAACGATCTTTCCAGCCCCACCAGAGGACGCAAGCGCTACACCGAGCGCCTTGCGCTGTCTCCTCGTCAGCGGCTTCTCGCCGCCTCTTTCGGCGCGCAGACGTTCCCGCTCGCGCAGACGCAGTAAGCGTTTCGTCGGCTGTGGCTGTGGTTGTGATTCTGGGGGTGGTTGTGGTTGTGGGGGTGGTTGTGGCTGCGGCGGTGGTGAAGGATCCGGATCAGGATCTGGTTCGGGTGAGGAGGAAGAGGAAGAAGGGTCAGGCAAGGACGGGGGTGTCGTGTCGATTTCCATCGACGTAGAAGAGGACGGCGGGGTTTGTGTGTGTGAACCGCGGCGTGAGCGTTTGAGCGACGCAGAGGACGCGGAACACTCCGAGTCGTCGGCGGTGGTGTCGAGTGCGCGTTTGGGCGACGAGGCGTGCGTTTGCGTTCTGTGTGCGGGTGGGGGTGGATGGAGGTGGGGGGACGTGGTTCGGCTGCAAGGGAGAGGAACGGTCGTAGGATCTGGATTGAGTTTGAGGGTTACTTTTCTCTTGGGTTTTGGTGCGGGGACTGGGACTGGAGCCGCCGACTCGCGGACGAGGGGGAGACCGGTGTGTGGCCCGCAGAGGTTCCGGATGGACGAAAAGTGTTCCCAGTCGTGGTATCTATGGCACGTGAGTTGTAAAAGATGGAAAAGATGAGGGAGCGCTCACGCGACGTAGATGGTGTCGTCCTTGTCTGGACGCTTTGGGTCTCTGCGTGGGCGCCGGGTCGAGAACGCGCTCGACTCGATGACGTAGACGAGCCCCGGCTGGACGACCTTGACGTCGCGCTGCTCCATGTGTGCGAACGCACTGAGCTCGAGGTGGCCGCCGTAGGTCCCGTGCTCGCGCATGCAGCGGAGATGCGTGTCGAGGCCGCGCTCGTCGTCGACAAAGGGCTCGTAGCGGTCGGGGTGGCGGGCGATCCAGTCGCAGATGCGCTGGCGGAGGTCCGGGTGGCGCGAGGGCGAGCCGTAGAGCTGGTCGGAGAGGGCACGGAAGAGACAGTTGCCATCGCCGAGGGTGTCTGCGGCGTAGAGGCCGAGAGCGCGGAGCTGGGTGGAGAGGAGGGCGGGGTCGGCGGTGCCGGTGAGGAGCTGGGGGAGGTCAGCGGGGCCAACGACGAGGAGAGAAGACGCACGCGGCCGCGGGAGGAGCGGGTCTGGCGGGAACGGACTGGGGCCGGTGAGCGGGAGACAACGGAGACAACGGCGGACTTACGCTGCGGCGGCGCTTTGCCTTTGCCCATGGCGGTAGTAGTCGTGGGCGGTGTGTGTGCGTGTGTGTGCGTGTTTGGGACTGTGTGGGGTCACTTGTGTTTGCCCGTGCTTGGCCTCGCCCCGCCGCCACCATGATCATCGACAAGTTGCCGCCGCCGCCCTACTCGACCTCGCGCACGGACCCTGCCCCGATGCTCTCGGCGCTGCCCGCCCATCTCCTGCTCCGCATCATCGGCTTTGCGTTCCCGCCGTCGCCGCCCGCACAGCGCAAGACGCTCTACTGGCTCGCACACTCTCTGCGCCGCGTCGACCGCGCCCTCTATGCCGCGTCCATGCACGTCCTGCGCTCTGCCCATCTCTCCGCCTACGCCGCCCTCGTCCGCCCCCCATACACTTCTGATCCCTTCCCTGCGCCTGACAGTGCTGTCCAGCGCGAGACCGCCGTCCTCGACAGCTTCATCGCCCTCAAAGTCCGCGAGGACGTCTGGGTCGACGACTCGGAGCTCCACCTCGAGCGCGACGAGGCATACAGGGATCTATTTGACCACGCCCAGCCCCGCGCACGCCTCGAGGACCTCGTGAGAGACTACGGCATCCCTGCTGGTCTCGTCACTACAGAAACCCCAACCCCAGCGCCTGAACCCCGTGTCTCCCCTGTATCCCCATCTACCCCGCCAAAGCCATCTTTTCTTTTTTTTTTCCGCAGATTAAAGTCTACCCCTGCCCCTGCTCCCAGACCCGCGCCGCCCTCGGCCCGACGCGACCCAATACCCATCGCAAACCTCAGTATAACCCTCGCACCCCGCAGCGCCGGCCTCGTGTACGCAGAGCCCACGTCCCGCCGCACGATCGTGTCCACGCCCAGGACAAAGGACGAGCCCCTTGAGCATGTCGCAAGGAGGTTGCTTCGTGCTCTGGAGGAGTGACAAATTGTATATTATGTACAAGTAAATCGAAATAGCGTTTTTCTTTATCCAGCCCGTACGCGTCTATCAACGTGTTCCTCTACAAGCCGAGCGACGCTACCTCCGTCGACGGCTATCTCGGTGCCCTGGAATCCCTCTGGATAGTTCACTGGAGGCTCGTTGGGGTGCGTCATGTACCTGATGCTGCACTTAGCGCGCGCCCATGGATCAGGACTCTACACGTACGTGTCATTCCACACTGCATAATGGTCCATCCCAAGCGCTCGCGCAGTCCAATGATAGTCATGCGTGAACCCGCCCTGACAGAAAATCTCCACGACCGCCGAGAGCCGCGTCGGTTTCATAAACACCAAATGCGTCAGCCCGTTCCCATGTACGCCCAGCAGGATCTACCAGCCCCTCCCTCATACATCAGCATTCGCATTCGCACTATCGCCAGCTGCAGCGTGACACGCACCGTCGTACGCGCCACAGCCCGCACCTGCTCATCCTTGGTCATCTTCTCCGCCTCGACAACGCCAAACTCCCACTCTGCTCCCCGACGCACGACTAGCCCCTCCAAAGCAGCCACGAGCCCAGCATGGTCTGCTTCGCGCAACTTGCGCCGCGTCCCTGCTTGTCGACTGATATACGTAATCACGATCCTCTCGTTCTCGTTCTTTCCAAGGCTGACACCTGCGTAATCCCACATCGCCTCCCGCAGAGGAACCCACCACCCCCCGAGCCCGAGCCCGAGGCTGCCCCTCGCAGACATGTACTCCACAGCCTCCGCCGCCGTCCGCTGCGTGCGCGTCCCACACGCCGCCCCGCGGAACGCAGCACTCCGATCTGCAAGGAGCACCACGGGGAACAACCACGCGCGCTCGTGCTCCCTCCCTGCAGTCCTCGCGGCCAAAGCGGTGTTGGCGACGCGGTCAGACCAGTCCGCGCGTACCTCGATAGATAAAGAGGGGAACGTTCCGCGGAGAAAGTACGCGTTTAAACCGGGTTTGTCGTGCCATCCTTGGGCGTCTGTGTGTGGGAATATTATTCGGTTCACGATTGGTGGTGGGTGTGGTGGGGCGGCGGTACCACCAGCGGCGTCGGCGTCGGGGGCGGGTGTGGGTGGGGGGGTGGGTGTGGGGGTGTCACTGGGAAGAGGAGGAGGGGGGGACCACGCGCCGGTCCAGAATGACCATGCGCCGAAGAATAGTTCGCCGACGAAGTGGGAGTAGTGGTTTAGGAATTGGTCGGGGTCGTTGAATAGGAACTAGGGGGGGTTGGGGGGTTAGCTCTGTGTGCTCAGCGCTCGAAGCTCAAAGCTCAAAGCTCAAAACTCGAAACTCAAAACTCGAAACCCAAAGCTCGACTCTCCAAACTCGACTCTCCAAAGCTCGAAGCCTCACTCGACACTCACCGTGTTGCCCTCAACGACACGCACCCCCTCTCCGCGCACGCCCCATCTCCTCCGCGCCTCTTGGGGACTGACGAAATCCATATCGGACGCTGTAGGTTCGCGCGCGGCGATGTTCTCTGGGGTGTTGAAGGATGGTAAGCCTGTGCTTGTCATCATGCGTATATCCGGGAAGGAGGACGATGACTCCCCTGCCTCTGATGACTCTGCCGCCTCTGATGACCCCGCCGCCTCTGATGACTCCGCCGCCTCTGATGACTCCGCCGCCTCTGATGACCCCCCCGCCCCTGAAGACGCCCCCGAAGACGCACCCGACAAAGACGACAAGGGAGAGAGGATGAGGAGGGTGCCGTTTGACATGTATAGATTGCGGAAGATTGTCCAGCCTGGTGCGTGTGCGATTATTGATGTGTGTGGGAGTGTTGTGGTGTCTGCGTTTGCGGTGGCGGTGGTGGCGGTGGTGGAGGGGGAGGAAGGGGAGGAAGGGGAGGAAGATCCGGCTGACTCAAGAGCGGGAAGGAGGTCTCTAAGCAGCGCGTCGATCCGTCCTGCGCATGCGTATGCGTGCGCGAGTGCAGTGTCGTTCCCGTTTCCAGTTTGGTGCGTGGCGTTTGTGGAGGCGTCAGAGGCGGGCGGCGCCGACTGGGAGTCGAGGACGTGCCAGAGGTGCCAGAGATGCCAGAGTGCGAAACCTAGGAGGATAAGGAGGGCGTCTCGCCGGGTGAGGGTGTGCCGGATGTGCATCGTAGCCTGGGGAGGTTGCGTTTGGAGGTTGGGCAGGTTGGGCAGGTTGGGCAGGTTACAAGGAGGTTCTTGAGGCGATCATGAATGATTAGGACAGGAATGTCTTGGGTTTGGAAGTTTGAGAGGGAGAGAGAAGTTTGTCGTTCGAGAAGAGAAGAGAAGAACGGAGAAGCGAAGCGAAGGTGTCTTACATGGATTCTGGGACGTTGAGTACAGTAGTGAGTGATGGAGGTAATTTCTTGGTGATCGATTTATCCTAGGTATTCGCAACGCTCTCAATACGTGCAGCGTGTAGGATCGCTCGAAAGTATTCGTGGGTACTTGCGAACTTGGGTGAGACTACACCCCCATTGTGGCGGGAAATGGATTTCATTTGTGAGTGATTGAAGTTACTTTCGAAAGGGTGGATAGTCCAAGATTTTTTCCAAGATAGAATATAAAAATCATTTTTTTTCTGACTTGGATCAAAAACACACACAAGTTCTAATGCCGTCGAGTGAAACTTCTATTATTTATTCATAGCCTGCTACGAATATTCGTTACTGTTACTGATAATACACTACTAATTATAATTCATCCTAGTTAGTACACATGGGGTTACACATCCCCTCCTCACGATGAGCTACGAGCCGCGATCTTGGCGAACCTGTCCGAGCGGGCCTCGACAGTGGTGGTGTTATCAACAGAGCGCCGCGAAACAGATCCACTGCCCATCGCGCTCTTGACCTGTCTATCAAAGCGGCCGTTATCTGCAACCAATTGTATAAGTCTCTATCCGGAATAATTTCGAGCAGTAGCCAAAGGACGTACCATAAGCCTGCGAAGCGTCCCAGAGCATGACGCCGCCGAACGAAGAGTACTTGGCCCGAGTCTCTTTCGCGATCCTGCCGAGCGTCGCGGCGTCGACGTAGCCGGAGCCTGCAGCCGTCGGGGACGCGGGTGCACCGATGTATACCTTGACGTCCTTGTTAGCGCTGTTCTTGGCCCATTTGTCCCAGGTGTCGTAGTTCCAGGCCTAGATCCAACAACATGCGATTCAGTATACCCGTGCATTAGAGCGTCAAGGTGCGAGTGCTTACATTGGTGTTGCCGTAGTTCTGCAGACCACAGTAGTTGTTGTACTGTTTGTGGGAAAACTGATGTCAGGAATGGGGGGAAAAGGAAGAGGGTTGGGGACATACGAATTGGACGTAGACGGCGTCAAAGGGGACTGCGTCTAGGACGGTGCCGACGTGTGCGTCGGGGTAGACGCATTGAGGCGCAGCGGTGAGGTAGTATCTATTCAAGGATAATGTCAGATGACGGAGAAAGGGGATTGATCCCAATCACGACTTACTTCTTATTGGCGGCTGCGGTATGTGTGCGGAGTCTCTTCACGAACGCGGCATAGTGAGTGCTGTCTCCCGTTTCGATATCCAGATCGATTCTAATCGTTTATTTTATCAGCTCCTGATCGGTGATGGAAGTAAATCACGGAGCAGTACTCACCCATCGAGGACCGCGGTGCCGAACGGACGAGTAGAGCTTGAGCCACCGAGGAAGAGGTTCCAAATTGTGTCGGCGAACTGCTCGGCCTGGGAGTCAGAGCTGAAGCTGGTCGAGCCAGTGGCGCCTCCAAGCGAGAGGGTGATGATCTTGCCCTTCTTTTGACAAGTCTGGATGTCCCCGGCGAGGAATTGGCAGTTGGGTAGCGCCGTCCCGGGGAAGGCACCGTTGGCAGCGGCGCTGCATGTCTGTTGTATGGATGTTGGTCAGCGTGAGAGTGTGATTTTGGAGAAGAAATGGTACTGACGCTGCTCAGATCTAATGCAGGCAGACCGCCGGTTGAGAAAAAGTCGTAAAGAAAGGCGATGGGGATGGCGTTGATGGTGTCATCCTGGTTTTTTTTTTCAAGGTCAGTAAAAAAATTGTTTCGAGACTGCTAAAAGAAGGGAACATACCTGGCAATAGGCCGACAGGGAGCTTTGTCCATTGCGCGTGTTGTGGGTTGCTCCGTAAGAGTTTTGACCATAGTAACTAAAAGACCCGAGTTCAGCATTATACGATACTCCAAGGTACCGCAAAAAAACACTAACACAGCCAACTGAAAGAAGAATTAAGCACTTCGTTAGACTGAAATATAAAGTAAAAACACATACGTTGTCAGACCGCGAGTTGTCAAAGGCCTGTGCCTGCAGAAAACCAGCTGCAAGGAGAGGCAAAAAGACCTTGGAACGAGCGAGCGAGAACATTCTGAGCAGCAGGGGTCAAAAGAGAGTGGGTAATACAAACGAAGGAAGGGCTGTTTGTCTAGTGAATGAGGAAAACCGACCGAAGTACACTTGGCCTTCTTATACTCCTCCCCCGTAGAAAAAGTCTTTCATTCCCACAGAACGGAAGGAAAGGAAAAATTGCATTGCTGGGTATTCCCCCGATCACACGGGAAAAAAAAATACAAGTCCAACATCATCTCTCTCTCAGAATGTGCTTTTCAATTCAGTTAAGAGAGCGGATTGGGAACTTAATTGAGGGTGGCGAAAACGGGGGGTCCGACATATGATCATGTCGCGATCCTAATCGGGTAAAGAGAGCGCAGCAAAAGCCGCCGCCACACGTCACTTGACCGCCTCATTTTCCATTGGACGGAAGGGAATACTGAATAGCCGGATCAGTCACGTGACTACCCGATCACCATCCTTCGGAGTTTTTTTTTTTTTTTTTTGTGGCAAAAAAAAATAAATCAGAATAAGGAAAAAGGCTCGCTGCGGATAGGGATAGCCGCGTTGTGCATCCGCCATGCTTTCGTGCCTTTCATGTGCTCATAGTTTGGTTCCTAGTCGACGACAGATGTTCTTTGGTCAACATTGGAACAGTTACAAAGTGCGTACAATTACGAAGGAACACGGTATGAAAAGAACGCCACGTGAAATATCAAGTCCGGCTCCTGACCCCGTCCACAAATGTTACGATTATCACACTAGAACCTATCTATAGGACAAAACTGGGGGTGCACTCCAGCGGTCAATAATTCTCGTAGCTCATCTTGGTAAAGAAGTAATCAGCCCAAGGTTGTCGGAACTGAAAGTGAGAGCACTAACCTAGACAGCGGGCCTTTTGATCGACTGTGAGCTCGTTCAACCAAATCTCCTCAACACGATTATCGAGAGTCATCTCGCTCAGCCTGACAAATGGATATTGAAGTGACCTGAAGCCCATTTGCACCAGTTGATCCTGACAATCATGGCGTAAAAGTCCTTCAATGTCGAGATACCTGAGACGGTGCGGCCAATTACAGGCGGTTAAAACCTTGTACTGAAAGGGTTAAAGGTCAGAATCAAGTCACGTAAAGTTTGTTCGTTTCCATACCAGCTCTGCGGGTCGTATGAGGAGACTTCCGTATTGGCTGAACCGCGTCGAGATCTGGAGGGCCTCCAAATTGACAAACAGAGTACTGACGTCCTTGAGTAACGGCCCCAGCGATGACCTACCAACATACACTCTCAAAAACCGGATTGTATGCATAGGTAGTTTGTCCCGGTACATTTTGACCTTATCCACTATATAGCGATCTGCCAGTTTGTCTTTTGATCCTGCGGTCAGAGAAAGGGAGATGAGAGTCTCGTAAGAGTTGAAGACAAAAGGAATCAGTTCGACGGGCCCGTCATATGCAAGTAATTTGCATTGTAGCCGTGCGCTTTCATCAAATTCTTTGGGTGGGTTATCACCAGCGATCCGGAGGCGTCGAAGGGAAGTGCATTGATTCAGACATAGATAAAGCTCCTTCCACTCGAATTCTTCGTATGTAATCATTTCAAGACACTCCAGTCGAGAAGATAGCTGTGTCGAATTTGATACCGTCTTCAGAAATTCCAAACCGGATTCGGCATCTGCATCGACGTACACCGCTCTCAGACTCTCGTGGTCAAGTATCGACGTCAGCCATGTCCAGATCTGACAGAGCACGACAGCGTTGAAATTACCACTTTCCTCGTCACCGTATATGGCAAATTCAGAGACCTTGATTCTCGGACTTGGGTAATTTCTTTTATTAATGCTCCACATATTGCAACAATTGACGGTGAGTGAGAGATCCATTGATTGACCGTGTGCATGCTCCGATAATGCACCAAGGTGCTCATCCGTCAACTGCACTCGATTGAGGTCGATATGACGCGGATTTGGAAAGTTTGGATCAGATTTGCCATAATTATTGAGAAGGCGCGCCGGATATGTATTATCCAAAGAAGATCCCCCATCCCTATCTCGAAGAGACTCGACTGAAGAATGGCGTCTTTGAATACGTGGGAATTCCCCGGATGTCATGTTTCGCAGCTCCTCGGTGGACGTATCTAGATTTGGAAGCGTTGAAGTCCGTTCAACGAGACACTGCGTGGACATTTGGATGAGTGCTCAGAAAAATTTGGTTCGATTCCGTGGTAAGAAGTCTGCGAGAAAGTATGGAAGCCTAAAGTGGCAAGCAAGTCAGCTTTTGTAGACTTTTTATAATTATAATGCAACCTGCCGCCACACTGCATGAGGAAACTCACTCAGTACTAAGTAGCCGGTGGCAAATGAGTCATAAGGACAAAAGGGCAAATAAAAGAATCAAGGATTCCCATAAGCAAAATCAGGTCCTGACAGCACAACGTCATGAAGGCACAATACGAGAATTGATCCTGTACGTGTCGTTTCTCCGATGTTATTCAGATATTGTCCAGGAGACCTGGCATGTGGGTGCCGCGCAGAAGGGATAGCACAAACGCCCTAGAGCATAGCAGAAGAAAAGAGATTGAATCAAGGGACAATAGCAAGGGACAATAGAACGTTGTGGAGTCGGCCTGGGTGCTCGGGAGAACCTATTTGAGATCAACCTGTTTCTAGTCACGTAACAATAGAATTGATACTTCGAATTGGAAATTGAACCATTCCGTAGTAGGAGTATATTACACTGACGTGGTCCAAGTCGGAACAAGTCAACATAAAGACTTATCTAATCGGTATGACAGTCAGTATATATGCCTGATATGTATGTGCTATATCCCTCCGCGACACATTCACATTCGGCAAGGGGGTCGGGAGCAGAATCAGTGTTCCTGGCCCTTGGCAATAAAATGTTAATGGATGCAACAAAGCAAAAGTCGCACAGCACACAGCAGTTCCGACAATAACTCATTATCCTTCAGGACCGTGGCCCCGCTCTCATTGCCTGCTTTTCCTTATGGTTATGCATGCTGTGATTCTTCATCTACTTCACTCTCATATATATCTGCATCCCGTATGATGAGAATTGGTTCTGTATGAAAGTATTGGATATACAAGCGATATTGTCTTTCTCGCCTAGATGAGACCTCGTAAAGAACGAGAGCGAGTTACTTACCTATTCTAGATTTGGCTTTAATTGCACGTCGACGCTCACTCCATCTGACCTTCTCTACCGCCAATGTGCAAGAGGGGTACATTGAACTCGGAATATGCACCAAAGAGTTAATCGCATACATCGACATCCGAGTCATCATGGTGTTCGGTAGCGTTTGGATTATGGACTCCTTCAAAGCTCAAATCAGTGGTGGAGGCGGAGAACAGCTTGAAGCGATAATCTCGAGCGTCCGAAGACTACAATTCCATAGATGCCTTGAAGGACAACGGGCACTACGGGCAGCGTGCCTTGGTACGATCCAGCAACAGAAAAAGAAAAAGAAACCCACATCGCTTTTGACGAGAATAGAAGTTGCCACAATCACTCAGTCTTCCTCATCGATGATCGATGCCGGATCGGAGAGCGCTCTTCCGCCCCGCACCACCGGGAACCGGTTCCCGGTATCCCGGATTCTTTCCGCCACGTGCGATATCGAACGTCGATCAAAAAAAGAACACTTTGGTTGAGAAGACAGCTCTGTGAAGAATCGAAATGCGTCATATGGCGCAAATGAGAGAGCTATAGCTCGCGTTGTGGTGAGACTCTAAAGGATTTGACTTTGTGATGGGGTTTGAGGGCCGAGTATTGAACGTCGTCCAAGAGTTTGGTCTTGATGATGTTGAGTGAATAGAGCACGGAGATAGATTGTTTAGTTGTCTAGTATCGGACAGGAAGAATAAATCGTGGATCAATCAAGATGAAGCTGCTGATCTTGTGCCAGAATAGCCGTTGCACATCAGCCAAGGTCCATGGGGGTATGAGGAAACATCTATCGAGGAATCACAGTTTCCCAGATAAGAGTATATTACAAGAGCATCGAGACGGGAGTTGGGAGAGTCCAAATAGTGAAGAGGAGTTTGTCTGTTTTGTGCCAGGTTGCTCAGCATGTAGGGTACGCTGCTTTAGGAAGAGAACCGATAGTGCCTTGTTGCTACAAAAAGAACAGCAAGGGCCCACTGGTCATTACATTTAGTTTGGGACGATGTAATCAGTTAGTATTAAGAAACCTGTTGTTGCTTAGTATTTTGCATCGCGGGCGTTAAACGTTGTAGAGTATGCATCAAGGAGCGAAACAGTATGGTAGTGATAGCAGCATCGTCTTGAAATAAAACCTTTGTTCCCACGGTCAATAACTTCTGGATGAATGATTAGATATGTGCCAACGTCATCAAACCCCCACGACGCGCCAGCAACCCCCGCGATCATGCGCCAATCAACCCTCGACAACTACATTGAAACGCTCCTCGCCTGCCGGCACCTACCCGAGGCAGACATCAAATCTCTCTGCGCGTACGTGCGCACGCTACTGATTGAAGAATCGAATATCCAGCCGGTGTCGTCGCCCGTGACGGTCTGCGGGGACATCCACGGACAGTTTTGGGACCTCAAGGAACTCCTGAAGAGGGGCGGGATGGTGCCTGACAGGAGCTATGTGTTTATGGTGAGTGCTTGGGAGGTTGGAGTTCTTGGTCGCTGATTTGGGTGGGGAATGCAGGGGGATTTCGTGGATAGGGGACATTATAGTTTGGAGACGGTGTCGTTGTTGTTTGCGCTCAAGGCTCGGTGTGTGTGTGTTTCTTATTGGGATTGCATGGTTGTTGATTGGTGCAGGTACCCTGATCGTGTGACGCTGTTACGAGGGAATCATGAGAGTAGGCAAATTACGCAGGTTTATGGGTTTTATGGTGTGTGTTTTCTTTTGTTTGGAAAGACTTCAGTTGAGGCGTTGTTTACAGATGAATGTCAGCAAAAGTATGGAAGCGCGGCGGTGTGGAAGACGTGTTGTAATGTTTTTGACTTTTTAAACTTGGCTGCGGTAAGTGGGCGCGTTTGGCCTTGGCTATCTGCTGATGGGTCTCTCAGATTATAGATGGGACTGTTCTATGTGTACATGGGGGCCTGTCGCCAGACATACGGACGTTGGATCAGATACGTGTGCTCTCGAGGGGACAGGAAATCCCGCACGAGGGCGCGTTTTGTGGTACGTCATTGGTCACGAGCAACAATCTAACTATGGTACTGATTCTCCTATGTATTTATGAAGACCTCATGTGGAGCGACCCAGACGAAGTGGAGAACTGGGCCGTGAGCCCACGCGGAGCAGGCTGGCTGTTCGGGGGCGTGGTGACGCAACAGGTGCGTAGCAGCATATGATTGTCTGCTAAATTTACCGATCCGGCAGTTCAATCACATCAACAACCTGAGTATGATTGCACGGGCACATCAGCTGGTGCAAGAAGGATACAAGTATATGTTCGATGAGCAGCTCGTGACAGTCTGGAGTGCGCCGAATTACTGCTATCGGTGTGGGAACCTTGCGTCGATCCTGGAAGTGTGAGACGAGGGGGAGCAGCGGTTTATTGTGTTTGAGGCTGCCGAGGAGAACGAACGAGACCGGGGGATGCAAACGCGGAAGATGGTGAGTGGTGGTTGGGATTAGTAGGCTGATGCTGACTTGTGTTTTCAGAATGCGATGCCGTATTTTGTGTAGCTTAGTATATACGGAGTAATGTCGGCCGACATCCTATATAAGATACGGGTTCTGCCGAGTCCCTATAAGGCCGCAGCAGCAACGACCGCACGATCCCAACGATGAGCACTCTCCGTGGCCAGCGCGTCGTCGTCGCCTCTCTCTTTCTCCCAGACTCCATCTCCTGTCCCAGATCGTCCCCGGCATCTCCTCCACCTACTCCCCATGACTCCCAGCGATTTGGCTCCAAGCCAAAGCCCTTCAGCATCGTCGACGATCTCCAGGACAAGTCTCGCAACCCAACCCCTGCCCTTCGTTCCCCAGTGCACGAGTCCGCAAACCCCTTTGCCAATGTCGTAGTTCCCCCTAAAGCTGCTCTCCGTCGACGCCCATCAAGGTCTCCCAGGGAACCTTGGCACATCGAGCCTAGCTCCCACTGCAACGGCGGTCTTAAGAATGCCATCGATAGCATCGGACCCAAACTCAAGAAGGTCTGGGTCGGCACCCTCGGCACATCCATCGATTCTATCCAGCCCTCCCGGCGTTTTGAGATTGAGAAGTCACTTGCTGCTCTCCCACAACACCCTAGCATACCCGTCTGGGTTCCTGACGCTGAGTTCTCGAGCTGCTATGCCGAATTTTGCCACCAGGTCCTGTGGCCGTGTCTCCACTATGCCATTCCAGACGCCCCAAAGACGAAAATGTTCTACGAGAGTGCATCCTTCAAGCAGTACGTCGCCGTCAATCAGCGCTTTGCGGACGCCATCATCGCCGCCCACCAAGAAGGTGACATCATTTGGGTGAACGACTACCATCTCATGCTTCTCCCGGGCCTTCTTCGCACATCGGGCAAGATTCCGCCCACTACCCCGATCGGGTTCTTCATGCACGTCGCGTTCCCGTCCTCTGAGATCTTTCGCTGTCTGTCGGTGAGGCAACCTCTGTTAAGGGGCGTGCTTGGCGCCGATCTCGTCGGGTTTCAGACGGCGAATTATGCGCGGCATTTTAGGCAGACGGTCCATCGTATATTGGCGTACGAGGCGCTGCCCAAAGGGATCATGGTGGCCGATGGGGATGGGGCCGCAAGCGATGACAAGGTCGGCAAGGACGGGCAGAAGGCTAGGGGCAGGTTTGTGGATGTCGGGGTGTTCGCCATGGGGATCGATGTGGGGCAGCTCAAGCAGAAGAAGTGTGTTCTATGTCTTTTTGTTTGAGGTTTGTGCTGATGGACCGTAGGGCGGAACCAGAAGTCAAGGAATGGATCCAGCTCCTCTCGCAGCGCTATGCGGGTATGAAGATTGTAGTGGGCCGGGATAAGCTCGACGAGATTCAAGGCGTGCGCCACAAGATCAAGGCGTTTGAATACTTCCTCGAGAGACATCCCGAGTTCCAGGGCAAGGTATGCTCACTGTTACACTACTAACACTATTTGATGACACCGCATTATAGGCGATCTTAATACAAATTGCTTTGCCGACTCGAAGTCCGCATGCTCATACCCTCTCGCATCCGCTCCCTGAAGCGCCTGACGTCACAGAGGCTATCGCGCGTATCAACGCGCGCTTCTCGACTTTGACGTATGTTATCTATCTCTCTTCGCGACGTGCGACGCGAACCTCAACGTCTCCACACACACAGCTACCAACCCGTGGTGTTCCTGCACACTCAAGACATGACGTTCAGCCAATACCTCGGTCTCCTGAGCGCAGCCGACGCGTTCATCGTCACTTCGCTGCGGGAGGGTATGGCGCTGCGCACGCACGAGTTTGTCGAGTGTCAGGAGGGGAGATGCAGGCCCCTCATCCTTAGCGAGGTGCGTGCGTCATATTGTATCGGGAGTGCGCGTTCGCTGATGTATGCGTGGACTAGTTCACGGGGAGTTATAGTTACAGCGGGTTCAGGAGTTGTATTGCGATTAACCCGTGGGATACGAGGGGTACGGCCGATGCGATCAATCAGGCGCTGACGATGAGCGATGAGGAGGCGCATACACGGTGGGAGGTGTGTGTCTCGTACTCAAACTACATGTCTGCACTTATACTTACGCGTCACCACATGTAGGACTTGCACAACCACGTCACGACACAGACGGCACAGACGTTCGTGATGACGTTCCTGAACCGCACGCTGCGCGCACACTCGGAGGATCTCGCGCCGCACGCGGAGGTGCAGGTGCCGACGATGGATCTGGGACGCGTGCTACCGCGGTATAGGCATTCGAGGAAGAGACTTGTGTTGGTCGATTTGGAGGGGACGTTGTGGAGGCGGGATTTGAGCAGGGAGGGGCTGAGCAGGATGGAAGAGGATTATAAGAGGGCTGGGGTGCCTCGGGATGGCGACGAGGGAGAAGCGGAGGCGGAGGCGGAGAAGACGCTTGTGGAGGTGCCTGAGGAGGTGTTGGTGGTGCTTGAGAAGCTTGTGGGGGATGTGAGGAATGAGGTGTGGTTGCTTAGTGGGTTGAGGGTCAGGGGTCTGCTTGAGAGGATTGGGAGGCGCGTGCCGAGGTTGGGGATTGTGTGAGTGTTTTTTTTCCTCTCCTTTTTCTGGTTTTCTTATGGATGATAGTGCGGAGAATGGATGCTTCATCAAGACGATTAAGAGTGTACCTAAGCTGACGAGGTCGTTCTCGTTTGGCTCGAGTTTCTCGCCGTCGAAGAGGTATACTATGAGGCATATGCACGAGAGGAGTGTCTCGAATGGCGCAGCTGGTACAGCTGCCGGCGGGGAGTGGGTGAACATGGTGGCCAACTTTAATTTGACATGGAAGTCGGCGTGTTTGGAGATCCTGCATTATGTGAGTGTGCGTTAACGTTGAGTGCAGGTGTGTGGCTGACGCGGTATGTGTAGTTCGCGGAACGTACGCCAGGGAGTTTCATTGAAGAGCGGGATGCGTCGATCGTGTTCCGATTTTGGACGGGCGCCATGCCCGTCGACGGGGTGGCGGAGGACCCCGATAGGACGTGGGCGAGGAGGCAGGCTGCTGAAGCTCAGAACCATATCTTCGACAGGTAAGGTTCCCTTTACTCACGGCTGCGTGCCCCTCGATCGTGTTGGCTTAAATGACATCGCAGCCTCGGCGAGCGGTACGGGTTGCGCATCATCCCTGGTAAAAACTCGTTCCTCGTGCTGCCGAACAACGTGTCGCGGTCCACGGCCATCGGGGCGATATTGCACCCCGGGGGGCCTGCGCGCTCGCTGCCGTCGTCGTGGATGAGGATGAGCCCCGATGTGTTTGACACAGAGGCGCAGGGCGGGGGGGATGTGGATTTCATATTGGCGGTGAGTGGTGATGAGAAGCTGTTGAGGAGGCTGAATGAGGTGGATGGTGCGGAGACGTGCTCGACGAGCGGGAGGGGCACGGATGCGAAGTGGAGGATTGAGCCTGAGCCTCGGGAGGCGTTGTGTGTCCTTGAGGGACTGGTTAAGTGTGCGACTGGGGATGTGTGAGTAGCGAGGTGTTGGGGTGGTTTTTTGTCTCTCTCTCTTTCTCTCTTTTTCTCTTTCTGTTATCGCTGATGATGATGACGTTTTGGAATGATTCTTGTTTTTTTCTTCTCTGTGGAATTATGACTATAGATTGCAATCGGTAAGATTCATTTTGTGTATGTACACTGCAGCCTGTTACCTCCTGTACTACCCCATTTCACTCACTTGTTTCTTTTTTGTTACCCTTTCCCCGATAAATAGAATAAATAGAAACTGTTGGATGTATTTATGTACAGATTGATCTGATTGTAGGCATGTATACTTACGAGGATTCAGAATATGAACGACTCTTGGTCTCGAGGTGTGTCGTTTTGGATCGAGAATAAGTTGAGCGCAGCTCCTGAGTATTGTGAACCATGCCCATTACTCGACCCTTGGCGCGAGACGAACCATGCTATATACCCGTGGGTTTATTCACGGACGATGACGACAGGATCGCTAAATCTGTATTTTTAGTGCACGATAATTGTTTACTTCCAACATTTTGTATTTACGGCCTCAAGATCGACACCTCATCGACACTTGAAACAAACGTTGGTTGGACCACAAATTATATAATTTGCTCTGTTTTGTGGAGCCTCACAGGCGGAGTTGCGTGAATACTCTGGCAAGAGCGGCTTTATTCCAGGATGAGTGAGGCTTCGACTTTAACGTGGGTTTTTTCCTTTCTCCTTTTCTCAAAGTTCTTACGGGCGTTTCTTACTCGATCTGATCTAGGCTCTCTCTCATGTTTTGTTTTGATTGACTGGCCATCGACGTCGCATCCATCTGCAGGATTTATGCGCACCGAGGCCCAAAGCCATACTAGTCTCCTGACGCACTTGTCGATACCTGGACCTCTCACCTCTCAAAATGAATTTGAGGACAATGTTGAGGGTTTTTCGTCAGATGTCATAGGGAAAAGTCGAAGGTGCTTAATCCTGATGAGATGTGCGTTCCTCCTTCCCAATAATCTCATATGTTTCAACGTGCTGATGCCCTGTAAGGACGATAGGCTCAGGCTATAGGAAATGTTACTGCCTTCCATACCTTCTGTCAAAGAAAAAAGAGTAAGTGCAATAGACTTTTTTTTGCTTCTTTTCGTTCGTTTCTTTACTGATGTTGGGCTGCAACCTCAGCTTCGACAACGGACGCTATGTCGAGGTGGTCAAGAGCATTCACTTGATTCAGGTCGACCTATTCATCCTCTCTGAACATCGTGAAGCAGGCGCGTGATGAAAACTCTGTTCAAGGATAGGGGGATCGCAACAAATTTAGCTTTGACGCCCAAGATGCGTGCTTGCAGCATGTGAGTGTCCCCTTCTTCTTTGATTGCGCCTGGGCGCTATCGAGAGTGTGCAGTTTGCATAACATAACACAGGCCAGAAAGCTTTGTTGAGGATTCGGACGAGTCAAATTCGTGTCCTGCTTTAGACGGTGCAATGAGGTCATGGTTTAAGACCTTTGTAGGACCTCGGTGAAATAACAGGTGGATGTGCAACCTCGTGTCTATCCCGCATCATCACACGCTAATTTACCTCGAGAATTTGAACCTTGTTTGAGTGCTTCGGACACGATTTTGAATCAAGGCCCTACTTCTTCCTCATTCTCACGCCAACTCATGTGCTCGTTGATGTGTAAGCGATGAGAAGTTTCACGCGGGATGTGGCAATCCATCTCGCGTGATGTTCCGACTTGGCGTCGTTGAGGAAGCTCAAAGGTTGATCGTTAGAGCGGCACAGATGTGTTTGGTTGCTTAGTGGGAGGGGTTCGGTATGGACATTTGAAGGAGAGACAGACAGTAGTATGGGGTTTAGTGAAGAGCGGTGAGTTGTGTATGCATAATGCCTTCACTCGAGATCGATGTACGATTAGGTTCAGTATATTAATATAAAGTTTATTGACAACAGTATCACAGGACGATTGTGGATTGACTGTGGGAAAGAAAAATGCCATCGTTTCATTTTGAAAACACTTCACAAGTAAAGTTTAACACCAGTTAATACCAGCGCAATGCGTTTCCTCGGCGACTGCTGAGATTACAACCTGGAACAATGACTCTACCGTTTGAGTGTACTATTTCTGCGAGACTGGTCAACTTTCATATGCATCAAAACATGCGGCACAAAGTTTTCCGTATCTTTCGATCTAGCGCCAAATTGACAGCGTCTACGGGCGAAAACGCATCTTTCCGGCCTTAAGGCAGCGCCTGAGCACGGGGTCTCTGATCCCATTTGTTCTTTGTTCACAACACCCATCTTATCGCTTGTTTGAACTTGAATACGCACTTTGAACTAAAGGTATAGTTCTGAAATTTTCTCTTGTCAGGCATGTTCTGACGATCTTTTCAACTTTCTTTATTGCTATGGTACCCAGATGTCCCAGATGTTGAATGAGAAACTTTCTACAGAATATATCATCAACCATGTTTTTTTCCCCCCTCAACTTCCCCAGGCGGGTGATTCATCCATGGAGAATGATCTCGCCTTGCTCGATCTTGTCCTACGCAGTGCGAAGGTCTTTGCTGAGACCATGTCCTCCGATGCGTTCGATTGGGGTCTGATTATCCGAATGCTAGAGGACCTGCGCATCATATATTCCGCTAGCGTCCTCGATAAAGTTATCCTGCAAGACCGCATCTCCGAATTGACTGAAGGCGGTCAGTACAGATGACTGTTCATCCACCCTGCAAGGCTGATCATCTCCTAGGAACACTTGTTGTTCCTGTAAGAGCTCAAAACGCTTGTGTTTTCATTCGAAAGCTGGATGTCAAGATGATCTATGAGTTTTTTGAGATTGATCCCCCGAACGAGCAGGTCATGGCAACGGAAGGAAGGCTCATACGTCGATTCCCCGGTCCTGCCTTCGAGATTGCCCGGACTACCGAATCTTTGGCCTTCCGAAAAGAGATTATGACGTTCCTCGCAGACATGGATGTCGTTACATTTGGGTCTGCCCCTTCCACTGAGAAAGCAGGTTCTGAGGCTTTCGAGGCTTGGGATACAGCGGATCCGCATTACATCACTGAATTACTCACTGCAATCATCTATGGTGCCCCTGAGAGTAAACCTTCCGATGTTGAAAGGATTGAGAAGCGGATTCGTAACGAAATTCTGCTGGAACATGGTGCCTCCATGCCCTGGCGGAGGTCGTCTCTCTGGCTTATTATTCGAATCGCTTTACAGACAACTCTTCGACGCACAAGTTCTTCCCTTGGCCAAACGGAGTATAAAGTATTTATGCTATTTCTCATGGCAGATTTTGTTCTGTCAAGCAATAATGACCACGAACTCTCAAATGACATCCTGGTCTGCTTTCAGAACAAGCTTGTTCGCAGACTTGGTAAACTTTCTGATGCGGCCTCAGGTGACCTACTTCAAAAGGCCACTGGGGCAATCAGCAAAGCGAGGGAGGTCCTAGAGAAAAGGTGGAAAGATATTCGATTCCAGCAGTCGCTTTCACCCCCCTGGTCACCTGAATCTCTCAATTTATCTCAAGACACCAATATCTCCTTGTTATCTTCGAAGGATTATCTCTATAGCCGTTTACATCAGACTACTCCCTCTGTTGCAAAACTCATTTTCCAGCCATCTGAGACTCCTCGTCTGAGCGATGAGGACTATCTTCAACCTGAGGTTGTCTCCACAGCTCTCTCAAAGGATCCTTTTGTTGCACTTGCAGACATAGAGGAGTTTGCTATCGATCGTCTAGGTACATGGATTGAACAACATTGTTCCGAATCTTTGGCATGTGTTGCCTTGGGGGAGTGTATCCTTCACTATGCTGCTGTGGCACAAGCAAAGTATAAAGGCAATCCAGAGGACCAATCCTTGATGCTGTTGACCATCTTTCTACTATGGTCAGCACTTGACCATTTGGCAGTCAAACAACTTCCTCTGCTAGCTGATTACTTTCCTGATATTTCAGAGGACATTTTAAGCCCAATTCTACTCCGAAGTTCGAATTCCATTCAAAGTCTCATTTGCCTCCGGAATTACATCCATGAAAGACAGAGCCTTGCTCATCAAGGCTCTGTCTTCAACAATGATATCTCAACATCATCTTTTGCAATTCGCTATTTTTCTACCTCGAGCTTGCTTATGGATCTAAGGAGTGATATAGAAGAGGCAGCACGAGATGAAAGAGCAAAGAAGCAGGAAGAATTTGACATGTTGAAAGCTCAGTATATTCAACTCAAAAATGATGCACAGTCACAAGAGCATGATCGTGAATGGAATTCATATGGCCACTCTTATTATCATCCATGGCAATGCTCTAAGTGCTCACTAGAGCGTCGTGCCTCTGGTTTGACAATCAAGGTCCATGAGTGGCCACTTCCAGCAGAGGAGCTCTTTGCACAAGCAACAGTTTTTGAACTCCAATGCCCTCTTGTTTTCCAGGTTTGGCGATCAACTACATATACAATTTTCAATGATATTTGTGACTCAGGCCTCTCTGGTACTGGAACAATTTCAGAGGCAGCAGTGAATCTTTCTCAATATGCAGGCTTGAAGGAATATTATAAAGGGCAAACACGGATAACATATGCATCTAGGACCAAACCCTTTGCAGATACACATTATTCTATGCAGAAGATTTCGTACCTCATTGGAAACCCCTCATCTATCTTTGTCAAAAATGGGCTGCACTATGGCCTATATGACCTCGAGTGCAATCAGTGGGCTAAAACATCATTTCTGGATTCTACTGTCAATAGCTTATGCAAATTCATTCTTCCTTCATCAAGCCCATATTATGTCTTAAAGTATGCATTGGAAGGGACCACACATTCTGCCAATCAGCCACTTGCTGATCAGGCTGAGATCTCATCTGAAATTAGCATACATGAGTATATTGGATTTGGAACACTGCGTTGTGGAGCTATGGTGCAATGGTTAAACATTCTTCGTGAACTTCGAGCACAAATTCTCTCTTTTGATCGTATTGAAGTCCATATGCTTATTGCACAAGCTTCACTACAGACAGGAAACATTGAGGATAGTAAACTAGAGTGGCATGAAATTCTCAAAGAACCTCACTTTGGCCTAGCTCTATTGTTTGAGATTGACAACTTGCTTTTGAGTATTGAAAGCAACTGGCATCATATAGTCACTTTGCAAACTATGATCATTCTCATTACTCGCTTACTTTCTTCCTCTCCAGAAGAGGAGGTAAGTAACCATGCTTGTTTAACACTTCAAACTGCTAGAGGAATTGCATTCAAGTGGATGATCAAACTACTTGGAGATCTTGAGCAGACAGGCAATGAAGACAGCTTGCTTTTAACACAGCAACGTGTGTATCTAGCAGCAGCTGCTTGCCGAGCTACTTATGGCATTGAGACACATTATTCTCATCATCTAATTACTTGTGATGAGGACATCAAGGTTTTTATCCAATGTGCCATCCAAATACAAAACAATGCATCTGCAAATAGCATGTGTAATGATTTGTTTTTGGCACGTGATAGAAGAATGTCACATAAGCTGGAAACCAGTATCTGGAATCAGATTCAGAATAGTAGAGCAGGCCTTGACAAGGCTCTCCTCCATATTTGGACAGAGTACAAGTGTGGATCTAACTGGAAGCCTTTACCAACACCAAATGAACGCTGGCTAACATCTATTATGTCAGATTCATCTCCCAGTATTAAGTCAATGGCACTCCATTACAATCTTCTGAATGGCACCCTTTTAATTGATGGAAAGCCTATTAGTCGATTACCTTCTACAATTCTAAGTCATCCCACATATATTCGCTTATTAAGTCATGTAAGTACTCATTGGCCTTCTAATAAATTGTACAAACAAAACATTTTTAGAGGATACTTGATGTTGTTCCATCAAGACTAAACAATATGGATTTTGCCACTCGTAATACAATTATTGCATCTAATTGCTTTGTATGCTCTCTTTATTTTTAAAGTATATATTATAACAGTATTCTTTTTTCTAGCTCCATTTTCAATTTCCTACATCTGATGGCAGCTTAATTATTCAGGCAAAAGTTGGAGAAGATGTTTTTGAACTGGTTCCTCATACAACTTTTCAAAAACAGGGCAATGATTTTCCTGTATCTTTCATCACAGAATATGCTCACTGGTTGCATATATCATCATCTTCTCATATAGGACATGTTGAATTTCATCCTCTTCATTCTATATGGCAGCCTTCTAAAAATAATTGGAATCTCACCTTTGATACTGCCAATGATACTGCCAAGATGATAGCTGGAAATAGCTCAGTTATGGTAGACATTCGAAGCAAATCTTTTGATATGATCTCCAATTGCTTAAAGCCAATTGAAATTTCCAGTCATGTCCATATTACTCATGGTGCAAATGGTACACAAGTTGAATTGCCACAGTATAAGCTAGAATTTTTTCTAAATGAGAAAAAAAACCTGGAATGCTCTACAATTCGTAACATGGTGGTAGACCACAATCAATCAAGTGGAACAATGTATGGTCTTACTAGTCAGCTTATACTTCAAAGCAAGGTTACTAGTATGATAAGAATAGCAGCACCAGGTTCTCGTTGTATTATTATTCCTTTTGGAAAAGTCAACTTTGAAAGTTATTATCACTATCATAGCCAGCTTACAATATTACCTGGATCAGACAAAAAATATTTCACATATCACATTGACAGTACTCTGGGACGGCTTGTGGGAACAACACTATTAAGTGACCTTTACAAGATTTATCTTCATGCATGTACCTCTTTTCCTCTGCCAGATGATCTTACTGGGCATACTGGAATAGAAGAGGCCCTTTATTACTTAGAGTCAGCAAGATGTTTCTCATTTCAAGATCTGTCTAAAGAAGAGGAGTTACTGTTTCAGTGTATAGCACATCTTACTCCAGGCATTGAATGGTATCCAAAACATCTTAAAATAATGCAGACAATTTGTTGGAGTCATCTTAGCTCTTTGACTCAACATTGGGTTTTTGCATCCAGAGTGAATGATATATCTCAATTCTATAAACAAATGAGCACACTCAGTACAAGCTCTCCTAGAACTTTTGAATTTAATACAGAGCCTCATTTGTTAGCTCGTTTTGACTCACGCACATCTGGGCTATATTGTTTAGGAAGGAAAGATCCTTCTTCCTACTCTGATATCTTGTACTCTTACAAACCACGCTTTCATTTACATGATTGCAAAAATTTTCAAGAAATCCACTTGTTGATTACTAACATCTCAGCATTATCACACTGCACTTCTGCTCAACTAAATACTGTACTCAACCTATGGGAATGGCTACAAGCAAATCAAAAATTGACTAATGAGCTTAATGCAGTGAATTCATATTCACTGCTCATTCACCCTAGTCTAAATGAGGTTTTCCTTCCTCTGTACAAAGTCTGCCAACAAGAACAAAAAAACTCCAATTCATCTAGTTCAAAGCTGGCTTTTTTACTATCAACAATTGTTTATATGTCTTGCCATAATACTTTTGAAAGTCAATTGAAAGATCTTGTGCCTACATTTCTTGCATTTTTTCACTTTCAAGAGTTTCAGGCCATCAATCCTCCTCTACCAACAACATTTGATTTTAACTATGGCTTTGAACCAGATAAAACAGTCATAACCAAAATTCTTAAGGAACACTCACTTGAACCCCCTACTAATCAGCCAAAAAGACAAATGGATGAGAGTAATAATCACTACCATGATCGTCGTATAACACATTTGGATTCAATATACCATCAACAACTTGAAGACATTACAAAATCTCTTCTACACCAATGGCCCTGTAGTTCACCACAGATGCCACATTTTTTTTATGAGTTTGATCTTTTTGATCTAAAGTCTTTAGATCTTAAAGAAAAAATTTCTCAGCACTTCCTAAATTGGTTCAACAATATGAAACTCAAAGAATTTATTCATCAAGTTCAACTTGTATTGGATGCAAAACATATGAGCTTGCCTGATTCAAATCCAAAGTTTAAGAATATTCCCTACCAAATTTCAACCATGATACTTGGAGAAATACAATCAAGAAAACCCTTGGGCAAAACATTAGATGCTTTGATTCAATCTTGTGAACCACCTACCATTGCTTCAATTTCTGAATTTATCTTGACAAGACCATTACCTATACCTGCTATCAAAACTCCAAATGAGATTGAGAAACTACACTCACTTGTGAAACAATTCAAGCAAAGTTCACAAACTCTCCATAGTAAATATGGAAGAGCACTTGAAAATAGTCTCATTAGCTATATCCATGAATCTAAGTTGAACACTTCTGAAGACATCACTAAATCATCAGTCTCACATCTTTTGTTGGAGAATGAGTATGAGCTGCAACGCCGTGAAATTGATAATATCTACAAGTTTTTAAAAGAATCTCTGTCTCCTAAGACACCACTAGAGGCTGCACTTTACCAGGCAGGCCAGTGGCCATGTTTAACAATTAGATCACTTTTGAATCTGCTATCAAAAGATAAGATCAATATTGCAACACCTTTAGTCTGGAAAAACTCAGTCATTTCACTGGCACAAAAGCTAGTCAAGTTCCAGCATTCTCGTCGCAAACTTATATTCAAAATCTGTGGTCATGAGGAAGAACTCTCAAAGGAACTTGGTAACATAGGATATGAAAAGGATTCTGCTTTTCAGAACCCTGAATGGCTTCTTATTCAGGTGATTTCAATATTTAAGCTATATTTCTAGTTTGTTACTAAATCTCTTTTCTATTCAAGATTGACTCAGATTTCACTGTGCGGCCTATACAAAATTATATTGCAAAGAAAATGAGTTCATCACATTCAGAACAAAATTTCTTAACTCAACTCAGCATGGGTGAAGGAAAATCTGCAGTTATTGTTCCAATAGTTTGTTCTGCTCTTGCTGATGGAACAAGGCTTGTTCGTGTTGTTGTTCTGAAATCACTAGCAAGCCAGATGTTTGATCTTCTTGTACGCAAACTGAGTGGCCTTGCTAATCACCGCATATTCTATCTACCATTTTCTCGTGACTTCA
Organism: Termitomyces sp. T70a; assembly: GCA_017657195.1. Classification (NCBI taxonomy): domain Eukaryota; kingdom Fungi; phylum Basidiomycota; class Agaricomycetes; order Agaricales; family Lyophyllaceae; genus Termitomyces; species Termitomyces sp. T70a. The sequence goes on along the minus strand of JAGGAT010000144.1, from coordinate 4,448 downwards.
AAGCTGTTCCAATTCACTTGCAGAACTTACAATCACTCTATGAGATGTGTATGCAAGAAAGAGGAATACTGCTCATCCAGCCAGAACATATTCTTTCTTTTAGGCTCATGGGTATTGATCTAGCTTCTGGGACACATTCTGAGGCTACAAAATGCCTTCTTCAATCACATCGTTGGCTGTCATCTAAATCAAGAGATATTTTAGATGAAAGTGATGAAATTCTAAGAGCTACATATCAGCTTGTATATACTAGTGGACTTCAAGAGCCTATGGAAAGCCACCCAGACCGCTGGATAGTTATCCAAGAAGTAATTGGATATGCTTTTAAGCATATAAAACTTATTTGTTACAGATATCCAGATGGATTAGAAGCTTATTCCACAGAAAGCTTTGGTTCTCCTATCATACGCATTCTTGACAAGGAAGCAGGAAAAGCTTTGATTGACTCAGTAATCTGGGAAATATTTTCAAGCAACAAATTCAAGCTAATCCCTCCTCACATGTGTATAGCAGCTTCAGACTTTGTGAGAGGTCATCAAAGTCAAGCTACTGCATTCAAAACTCTTCATGCATTTGTACATAACAGTAACACATGGAACCACCTTTTACTCTATCGTGGTCTTCTTGGTCATGGACTTCTCCAATTTGTGCTTCAAGAAAAGCGATGGCGAGTAGATTATGGTTTGGATCTGAGTCGTACTCTTCTGGCTGTTCCATATCGTGCCAAAGATCTCCCATCACTAAGAGCAGATTTTGGACATCCAGATGTTGCACTTCTTCTAACATGCTTGAGCTACTATTATGGTGGACTCACAGAGGAGCAATTGAACCAATCATTTGAACTTTTGTTTAAGCTTGATGATCCTCCATCAGAGTATAATGTAAGCACTAGATATCTTGATCACTTTTATTTTCTGACATATATGTATTTCAACTAGCAATGGATTTCTGGTCATGAAGAGATCCCACCATTACTCTGTGACATCAAAGGTGTGAATTTGGATGATGAACATCTATGGAAATCAATAGTGCCTCTTTTTCAGAATAACAAGGCTGTTATTGACTTCTTCCTTTCAAATGTGGTCTTTCCACGATATGCAAAACAGTTTCCCAAGAAGCTCTCCACCTCATCATGGGACTTGGCAGAGACAAAAGCTCAGGTCACCACAGGCTTTAGTGGGACAAATGACAATCAATATCTCCTTCCAACATCAATTCAACAAGATAATGCATCTGTAATGGGTGACGATGACTCATTTGCCCAACTTGCCACAAATGCAAGGGTGCTCAGTATTCTATTACAGCCTGAGAACAACACATATCATTGTGTCAAGAGTCAGGATGGACATAGCCCAACTGGAGTTGACTTTTTGAATGATCTTGTAAATTATACTCCACCAGTCCGTGTTCTCTTGGATGTTGGAGCTCAAATGCTAGATATGCAAACTACTGAGCTAGTTTCTCAATGGCTCTCACTAGACTCAGATATTCATGCTATTGTTTACTTCAATGATGATGATCAACTTGTTGTGATGTCCCAAAAAGACAAACATGTGGAAAAGTTTGTGACATCACCATACAGCCAAAAACTAGATCTGTGTGCTGTTTATCTTGATGATGCTCATACCCGTGGTACTGATCTCAAACTTCCAATTGATTTCCGGGCTTCTGTAACATTGGGTCCAAAGTTGACTAAGGATCGTTTGGTCCAAGGTAAGGGTAGATTCTCTAAAATGTTATTTTTGATGATGATAAATATTACAACTAGGTTGCATGCGAATGCGTCAACTAGGTCATGGACAGTCTGTTGTGTTTTTTGCTTCTCCAGAAGTGGATAGAAGTATTAGAGCATGCAAACTGTCTCCACTAGAATCCTCAGCCACAATCAGCTCAGAAGATATCTTGCGATGGGCAATGTGGCAGACTTGTGAGCACATCAAACATTATATCCCTCAATGGGCCCAACAAGGCATTGATTACAAACGCCGAAACAATGCTTGGAACCTCTATAAAAGCAAGCCATCTACTATAAATGCTTTGCAAGAATTACGCTCATCTTGGGAGGAACCAGATGCACGGACTCTTGAGGAAATGTATGAAGAGCAGCCAAATTTACATACTGCAGTTCATCCTGCATTTCAGTTCCCTGATCTCAAAGAACAGCTTGATTATCTTGGTGTTTCACAGCTTAGTGATCCAAGGACAGATGAAGAGCAAGAAAGGCAAGTGTCACATGAAGCAGAACAAGAACGCCAGCGTGAGCTCCCACCCAAGGTGGAGCCAGCCTTGTCAACTCTTCACAATGCCCTCAAGTTGCTCATCCACTCAGGCATCTTCAATCCTGATCATAACTCTCCATTCATACCACTATTTTCACCCTTGAAAACAAAGCACAAATGGTGCAAAGCACTCTTTTCTACCATGGATTTTGCAACAACTATTGAAAGTGGTATTTCAGTTGGTGATTACCTGCGTCCTGTCAATTGGATCCTCTCTGTGCCCAAACATCGTGTGCTCATTGTTTTAAGCCCCTTTGAAGTCAATGAGCTTTTATCAATAATTTGGAAAAGCAAACATGTCCATCTCCATCTTTATGCTCCTCGTGTCAATCAAAATATGAAATCCACAGAGGACCTTAGATTCTTTTCTATACCGCCTTTGCCAGCCTCTCTGGATCCATTGATCTTTATATTGGACCCTATGCTAGAACTCAATCTATGGGCAGGACAACTTTATTTGAAGGACTTCAAAACCTATAAGCAACTGTGCCAGGTCCTTGGACTTGTTGGGGCTGAGTCAGGTCCAAGTATGTGGGACAGTGATGGATTTGTCAAACCAGAGAACCGGTTAGGAGCAATGAAAGAGAGGTGTCAAATGATTGTGAGCCCAGTCATGTTCTTGAAGGAACTGTTCAGTCTGCGAAGGAAGGGTCTGGCATACATGCAAACTCATATGGGGAAGATCCTTAATGTGAGGCCATTGGAAGAGAAAGATTTTAACCACTGATGTACTATATTTTCTCCAAAATATTTGAGATCATAGTCAGCATATGTTGGTCATTTATTTGTTGTAGATAGCAGTAATTATATGTCATAGTTTGAAGTTGTTAAATTCTCTATTGTATTTATTGGATTTTTTTGAATGAGGTTGGATTGAGACCAGAAGGTGATGAGAACTCAAAGTAAAGATGACTGCATGTATTCACAGACTTTAGTATTTGATATTGATAGTTTTTAGCTGAAGGGTTTCCAATAAAGACAACACTAGTCTCAACTTTGTACACCTAAGGAAGTCCTCCAACCTACAGCAGAAGGCTCCTTGTACTCCTCATCACTCTTGGATGCAGCTCCAAGTTGTCTGCCTTTGTGTGCTTTCATACTCTTGTCTAGTTGTCATTGGGCCAGACATGTACAATGTATAGGAACATTGTACATGGGTATATGTGCATACACCACATAGATTCCAGATATGACTATTGCTGCTCACAAGAGAAGGACAACTGGAGCCTGTAGGAAGTTTTTGCATGCAAAATTAGCAAGGCTTGTTGGAATGTGAGTCTCACCTCAAATTGTGCAGGAGGTGACAGTAAGGGAACATAGTTTGCATGGAATAGGAAGGGATCCTGGGGAGGATAGTTGTGTTTGCTGTGACTGTGACTGGAAACTTGATCTCAAGCTTGGCTGTTGGCATTACCAGCATGGGACGCACACAAACAACTGAGATACTGTACTTGAAGATGAGGCAAGGCATTGCAGCATCACATCATCAAAAAGTGTAAAGCTGAAAAATCTACAGAGTTGATTGAGAGTGAGAAGCTGTAATGTTTTGCCTAAAATGAAATACGTTGATGAGCCTCTTACCTGGCTCAACACAGAACACAGCATTTACAGATGCACCATACACTTGCTGACACACTTGCCAACACTTGCCACCTTCCTTGCCACACTTATTCCACACTCTTTATGCACTCTTGCCACCTCCTTTAGTGCACTCTTAGCACACCCTTGCCACCTCATTTAGTGCCCTCTTAGCGCACTCTTGCCGCCTTCTTTGGTGCCCTCTTAGTGCACCCTTGCCACCTTCTTCAGCACACTCTTAGCGCACCCTTGCTGCCTCCTTTAGTGCACTCTTAGCACACCCTTGCCACCTCTTTTATTGCACTCTTAGTGCACTCTTGCTACCTTCTTTGGTGCCCTCTTAGCGCACCCTTGCCACCTTCTTCAGCACACTCTTACTGCACCCTTATCACCAGCTCTTGTGTAACGCAGTTACCAAGCCTTTCACGCATGAGACCATAAGTCAGAACCTATCAATTGATTCTGGCTATGGTTGTGCGAAAAGACTACTTGAGGTTACATAAGTAACCTCACAACTTATATAGTAATTACATAATACTAAGCAAAATAATAACTATAAAGTAATAATACTTTATTCTAGTGCTGTAACAG
>JAGGAT010000143.1:0-67256 GCA_017657195.1 Termitomyces sp. T70a | reverse complement strand
AAAACAAGTCGTCAGGGCCTGGGCTGGTTATGATCTCCTCCAAGGGCTCGATGTTGTCCAGAAGTTTGTCAATCTCCGAGTCGCTAAGCTGGTCAACATACGACAACTGGTATTCCATACAGTCCACGTGAGCACAGACATATGTTCACAAAGCACTGCAAAACTGAATCTACTCACCGCGATGCTTCTCTCCGGTCTTGTGTCAGGCGTAACATATGTCAGGACTATGTCCAGTCCGTCCGCTATCCACCCGAGAAACGTGTAAAACACCCATTTCGTGTACATTGGTAGCCTCTGGAGGAGGTAATGGGCGGGGGGGGGAGGAGGAGGTAAGGCTGGCCCCTCTGACACGACACGTCACATGGTGTAGGGATTTGACATTCGGGCCGAGTTATCTGAACTTCATCTTATCTCTTGCCATCTACTTCCTTGCTGGGAGCTGGGACTACGTGCAGCTGCCGGCTAGTCCCAGCGAAAAATAAGGTAGCGCGGATTTCGGATCTTATTTTCCTATCGCGTAGTTACACAATCTAGTACTGAGACTTCACCTCTTCTGTCTCATCTTTCACTCACTTTGACTATATGGCGCATCCTCTCGAAAATGCTGGCGTTCCTGGACCCTCACCAACGAATTTGACTTTACAAGCCGTTTATACGTACCCGCAGCTATCGAGAGCAACGATCTTCCGTTGAGATTCAGAATTGCTTGTAATAAAGAGATAGAAGACTTCAACGATGAAAGTATTGCTCAAACCATCCAGGCACGCGATTCAACGGTGCCTCGTCCCCCTGATCTTGACGTTGGTCCGGACCTCAGGGCCCCTTATTTTTACACCAAGGACGAGATCAATACTCTCGCTAGTAGCCAGGAGTATTATGATCTTGTGGGCCCTTTACACCCTTCTCTGATGGCAGAGATCGTGGCCATCCAATCTCAAGCAAGGGATGCTGGTGTTGGATCGATGCGCCAGGCTAGGTCTGCAGAGCTTGAACCTGACGTCCAAATCCAGAGAAAATGGCTCAACACTGTGAGCATGGCGAACGCCAGGGATAGCGCTTTAGCGCAGAATGTCCAGGTCTCTATTCCAACCATTTACATGGTCAACATCGCCAATCGGATGATTCCCCCTCTAAATTTTTTCACTAACAAAAATATAGATCTGGTGAATACCAGTTTGCCTTCTGTATCAACTAGGACCTGTCGGCCCTACACTATTGAAAATGCTCCTACCAAAAAGGTGCTCGTTTTAGATTTACCCAAAATGATTCTGGTCTGGGGGGGGGACGAGGATCCGTTGACGCTAACACCTTTTCTCTGGCTTGAAGCAACCAAGAACCTACTTCAAGCCCTGAAAGAGATTTCTCGCACACCCATGCAACCCCACCTAGATTCAGTGTCGCCTTCTTCTTCGACTAGTTATGCTATCGAGTTCAAAAAACACCATAACTTTTTTAGACAATTAAAGGATTTTGACAAGAGGTGCGGCAGGACATGCTTCTCCGAGATATCATCTTTTCTTGGCATCACTATGCCTCTCGCGTTGATAACATCTTGGAATCGCATCAGGCTGCTCTTCAGACTCTCAGTGATATTAATGTCGGCCGGCCTTCAGATTATGCACAAACCAAGATTCCCCGTTACTCGACCTCCACCAATGTTACCAATTCTTGTCAGATCCAGTTTTTTCGGGACAATGTCCTGGCGTGCCTTGTTTGCGGCAAGCCACATTGCTTCTCAGACCACCCAGCTAACGCAACATCCTTCGACGACGGAAAACCCCTATTTGCAAAAATTGACGGGCAACAAGTCGTTATAGCAAGACCATGGAAAGATGTCTCTTCAAAGCGACTCTGTATCATTTGGAATCTTAATCGACAATGCAACAACCACCACTGTGGAGAGCAGGCCCATGCCTGCAGCCTCTGTGGTGGAGCCCATGGTGCCTTATCCCAAGACCCCTCTTGCGCCCACATCGAAGATGGAAAGTTCCGTTTCTGAGGTTGTCACACCTTGTATGCGGGAACCGCTTCCTTATAAGGATTTCTACAATATCATTCATTTCCGTCCACCTTTGTTTCCCTCAATACTGGAGGATGACCTTCTTTTCAAACGTATTATTCACCCATATAATCCTGAGGCCTTTAACGGCTTGCTCAAGAAACACAACTTATCATCGCATTATTCTTTTCTTATTCATAACTTGATAAATGGTTTCCCGCTGGGTTCCCTACCCATCCTCTCCACATCAATTTTAATTAAAAACCACCCCTCAGTTTCTAAACACCTGGAAGTTGTACATCATTACATCAAGACAGAGATTGATCTTTTGAGGATGTCGGGTCCATTTCCTTTGGGCAATGTCGAACGTATATTGCAGGGTCCAGTTTACATTTCACCGCTTATTGTTGCTCAGCAGGATCAAGGTTCAGGTAATCCTCCAAAGTTTAGGATATGTCATAATCTCTCCAAAGGAGATCCTGTATCGGGGATGGATTTGGTTAATAGTTTTATTTCGAAAGATGATTTTCCCACGTGTTTTGACATGTCCATTAAAGTAGCTGAACAGGTAAGTTCTTTAATGTGTCTAATTTGGTCTATCACTTCACATTATTCTCTTTGTTCCTTTCCATTTCCCTGTACCGGTTTAATATTATGCTCTCATTTCCATATGTTCGATTTCGGATCCCTGCTATTCAAGTTCATGTTCCCATTTCTGTTGTTCAAATGTTCTCCTACTTTCGATGCTCCCACTTCCTTGTTCCCATTTCTCTATGCTCCCATATCCTTGTTCCCATTTCCCTATGCTCCCATTTCCTTGTTCTTATTTCTCTATGCTCCTATTTTCCTTGTTCCTTGTTCCCATTCCTTTGGGCTCAAAAGCTGCCTCATAAAATTTTTATCGATCTCATATCTTCTGAATTTCCCATCAATTCTTCACATCTCTCATCTTTTCACTCTTTATCAAGGTGGCGAAAGCTCCTCCGGGCTCCCAAGGCATTTCATTTGACATTAAATCTTTCCACCGGACTTGTCCAGTGCTTCCCAACCACAAACCTTTTGTTGTAGTTGCCTTCGAAAACGGCTACTATATTGACCACGTTCATCCTTTCGGGGCCACTCCAGCCAGCAGTAACTCGGGCCAAATAGCAAATGCCCTCATTGATATCTGGCAAGCCGAGGTTCAATCAGCAGCATGCTTTTTCAAGTACAAGGATAATATTAACTGTATCAGGTTTCCTTCCACAACCGGCACTTACGTGGATCACGATTTCAAATACAAATTTGACCCCAGATCTATTTTAGATCATGTATCCACTCTCAGGGTTCCTTGGCACCCTGAAAAATCGGGAACATCCTTTCAAACTTCTTTCACTTTCATCGGTTTCTTATAGGATATTTCCTCCCACCGTGTCTCACTCCCTGACGATAAAAGACTTAAATACTTGTCCTGAGTTACTACTATGTTGAACGAGCACCGTCACAATGCCCGTTTTAAACTTTGGGATATTCAGGTCATACATGGCACATTGGTGCACGTTGCCTTCGTGGTCCCCCAGGGGTCCTCTCATCTTCCAGTCTTCTCTAATTTCATCTGTGGCTTTAACGCCAACCCTTATGTAGCTCACCGTTTATCAAATTCCCTGGTTAAAGGTTTATGCTGGTGGGAAAACATTCTTTCCGACCCATCATATTATCGACAGCTGAACCCTATCACCGATTTAATTGATCCCCATATTTATGTCAATGCCTCCACATCTTGGGGCATTGGGATAATTATCAGTGACAATTGGTTTGCTTTACCCTTGCAGAACGACTGGAAGTGCCCAGGACATGATATTTGCTGGCTTGAATCAGTGGCCATTGAAATTATGTTCTATTTTCTTCGCCAATTGCGGTACTCCAACTGTCATTGCCTAATACACTCCAACAATTCAGGGGCTATTGGGGCTCACTCCAAGGGTAGGAGCCCTTCGGTACCTATCAATTTATGTGTTCGACGTGCTTATACAGTTCTTTTCGAATGCCTTATAGTGCCTTCTTTTCTGTATGTTTCTTCCGAAGATGATCCTGCAGACCCAATCTCGCGTGGAGAACCTGGGCCTAGCTCATTCCATCTGACTCAAGAATTCTCACTTCCTATTGAAATCTCCAATACCTTCGATGTCGCCAGGTAGTTGTAACTGTCAGGTAGTTCTGTGCGCTACCTCAGGTTGTTCTGTTCCACACACAAACAACCTTTGGGATATTGACAATCAATCTAAGTCCTCTCTTCCATGGCTCCCATCTTCACGCAATTGTCAGATTCTATCCAGCAATCAACCTACCATACACACATCCACAGCTTGTTTCCCTAATTCTTACTTGGCCTCTTGCCTTGATGCAATAAAAAGTCTACGCTCGATTATGGCTCGCAAGCCAACACTACAGAATCAATACCGCCCATCTCCTTACAGGCCCCTTGTGCCAGCTGACAGACGTATTCTGCTTTGGACCACGCCCTACAGCTTCCGTGTCGAACAAGAACTAAATTTCACGATTGCAAATTCATTACAAATCAAAATATATGAAAATCTTCTTAATTCGATATCAGCAGCTACTTGAGAATCTTACGGTGCTGGTATCCTTTGCTTTACATAATTTTGCGATTGCTGGAACATTTCCGAATCATTATGTATGCCAGCGTCCCCAATTTTACTTGCAGCTTTCATCGCGGATGCAACAGGCACTGTTACAGGAAATTGCGTTCGAAACTGGCTTAATGGTCTTGCCCTTTGGCATAAATTCAACCGGGCTGAGTGGTTTGGAGATGACAAATGGTGTACTTCTCTTTGTACTTCTGCGGATAAGGCAGGGGAACACTTAAAACGTCCATCTCGTAATCCTATCACAAAACAACATCTATCAGCGTTGAGACGTAGTATCAACCTGTTCTCTCCTAAAAGTGCAGCTATTTGGGCTGCTGCTTTATGTGCTTTCTAGGGTTGCCGACGTCTGGGCAAGATCTTAGTTTCAAACCAATCAACCTTCTCGCTGGCCACCCATGTCACTTGGCAATGCAACATGAAATTTTCACGTGTCAATAATTATAGAATTGTTTCTTTCCACCTGCCCTGGACTAAAATGACACATTCCAAAGGAGCCGACTGTATTCTCACTGCTACCAACGACAGATTTTGCCCAGTCAACGCTCTTCTTAACCACCTCTCCATTAACAAAATTGACGATAATGCTCCCCTATTCGCCTACAACGATTGAATTTCATATCTTTCATTGCTCAAACACAACTTTCTCCAGACGTTCATACTATTTTCCTTGCACAAAATCTTGACGACATCTATGGTCATAGTTTCCAAATCGGAGGTTCCGTAGAATTGCTCGTTGCAGGCGTCCCACCCGAAGTCATTATGAAACTTGGCGGATGGTCTTCTTTGTGTTTCCTACTCTACTGGCGTCAATTGGATCTTATTGTGCCCAATACATTGACCACCCTGTGGAACGACTGACAACATCAATTTGCTACAAAATATAATTTGTCCCATATTTTTCCTTAACTTTGATATTTCATTTGTCCACCTTATGTATTGCGCAATACACGGATTTACACAAAACAACGTTCACATAGCTCCTGGGAAACGGCCGAGCTGGTCGAGCTATGCTCCTTGGGGTAGGCTCGGCCTCCATCAGCTCTCCCGGTGTACAGAGTTTGAGTCTCGCCGAAAATCATAATCTCTTCACTCCAACTTGATCTCTTACCAAAACCCCCTTTTCTTGTTCCTTCTTCGATATAATCATTCTCAATTTCTTCCTCTTTAGATCCCTAGCTTCTACCTTGTTGGGAGCTGGGACTACATGCAGCTGCCGGCTAGTCCCAGCAAAAAATAAGGTAGCACGGATTTCGGATCTTATTTTCCTATCGCGTAGTTACACAATCTAGTACTGAGACTTCACCTCTTCTGTCTCATCTTTCACTCACGTTGACCCACCCACCCTCCCATATATATTTAACGCATGATTTTTAATGTTCATGAATCAACATTTGCACACACCGAGAATGGCCCAGCCCACCCAGGCTCGGCCTCCATCAGCTCTCCCGGTGTACAGAGTTCAAGTCTCGCCGAAAATCATAATCTCTTCGGGATCTAAAGAGGAAGAAAATGAGAATGATTATATCGCAGCTGCATGTAGTCCGAGCGAAAAATAAGGTAGCGTGGATTTCGGATCTTATTTTCCTATCGCGTAGTTACACAATCTAGTACTGAGACTTCACCTCTTCTGTCTCATCTTTCACTCACGTTGACCCACCCACCCTCCCATATATATTTAACGCATGATTTTTAATGTTCATGAATCAACATTTGCACACACCGAGAATGGCCCAGCCCACCCAGGCTCGGCCTCCATCAGCTCTCCCGGTGTACAGAGTTCAAGTCTCGCCGAAAATCATAATCTCTTCGGGATCTAAAGAGGAAGAAAATGAGAATGATTATATCGCAGCTGCATGTAGTCCGAGCGAAAAATAAGGTAGCGTGGATTTCGGATCTTATTTTCCTATCGCGTAGTTACACAATCTAGTACTGAGACTTCACCTCTTCTGTCTCATCTTTCACTCACTTTGAACTCAATCTCTTACCAAAACCCCCTTTTCTTGTTCCTTCTTCGATATAATCATTCTCATTTTCTTCCTCTTTAGATCCCTAGCTTCTACCTTATATAAGATACCAGATTCTACTGGAAGGAGCAACTTTTCGGAACTTAGAACTTATCCCAATTCATCCATGAGGACTCAAAATCTGATACGACATCTGCTATCTGCTATATTTAGCAGCCCTCACGTAGACCCACCGTTTTATAGTTCCTAGGGTTAAGGGTTGACATTTATGTATTTTATTTACTTATTTATTCTATTTAATTGAGGAATTTAATTTTTTGGAGGAGCGTTGGCAACCGACGCCAAAGTTGTCTCCTTCCTACTTGCTGAGCTGGACACCCAGGGTTTCAACCAAGTTTCGAAAATGGTGAGCAAAAGATTCTCCATGAGTAAATGCCTTTGCGCACGCGTGTGGGGCTAAGGCACCTTTGGGCTTATTACCCTATGCTCGTCCTGGGGCCATGCCCACTACCCACTAGAACCCTGCCAATTACACCTACTGAAGTGGTTGAGGGCAGGCTCTCTACGCCAGTGCCTGACCATGTTTCATTTGCCATGGTTTCTAGGACAGCCTTTTTCTTGGAGTTAAGTTGGGCTATTGTTTTTGCCATCTGTCCTTTAAATCCTCACAATGTTGAGGGGAATCATTCTTTTGAATAACCCTCTCACATCTCAGTACCCATATAAGGTATGCTGCTTTGATCACAATGATTCTTCTCAGGTGGGAAAGACTTTTCAAAGACTTTTCCCTGTTTGAGGTAGCTCTTTCTTTAGGGCAACACAGGATTGGAGCCGTCAATTGTGCCGGGAGTGGGTTACTAGTCCTTCTCTTACAAATTTCGCTTGCAAGGTCCCAGATGATCTCCTGGCCTGGGCTAGTGTATTCTGTTAAGATGTGCTATATTGATTTTTGGTCATTGTGTTTATACATTGCTCTATCTTGTAGTTCCTGTTTCAGCTGGGGTTGAAGGTGGTATCATAAGATGCTCAGATTCATAAATGACATCAAGGAGGAGCTTCCTCCTTAGAGGAAGGTTAATCATAAGATTAATCTCATCAACAAGTCAAAAAGATACTTGTACTTTATGTTGAGATGCCCACAATCACTCTAAGACCAGCCCAGAGCAAGATTTGAACACTATGTACAGGCCAAATGGTGGGAGCTGTGTGTGGCTGATTAGGCTGCACCCCTTCTTTGCATCCCAAAGAAGGATGGAACACTGCAAATGGCATTAGATGCTTGTCAGCATAATGACAATACTGTCAGGGGACTTCCATTTCTGTCCCCCCTCCCAGTTACATCAGCAGTTGTCCCAAATGGGCAGTTATATCAGTGGTTGTCCCAACTGGCAATTATGTCAGTGTCCGACAAGTCAACTATGGCACAGCCACATTCAGAGTCAGGTGACTCACTGCAGTATTTTTGGACTCCTGGCTCAGGGAAATCCTTAGACTTGTTCTCTTTGGATTTTCCTCTGCCAGGTGATTAGCCACACTTTCTGCTGTATTGTAATGGGTTCTAATATACTTTGGATTTTCCTCTGCAAGTTGTGTGATTAGCTGCAACTCCTGGAGGTTGCCTCTACAGCAGAAGAAGTCCCCTAACTCTGGTCTAGAGGCCTCTTACAGTGCACCTGGATACTCTGTGCCCCTATTCACTGCCTCCCCACTAGACTTAAGCCCCAGTGCTCCTATGTCCCAGCTTGCCCCTTCAGACCCCTTGGTGGAGGCTCCAGCCCCACAGGACAATGCCTGGAGTTGCTTGCTTCAACTAAAAGCACAGGTGCAACTTATGCAAACCTCCCTCACCCTCCACCCTGCCAAACTCTTCACCCTCTGTCAGACCACTGAAGCCATCTCTGACTCTCTCCAGATGCTCCTTGAGCATCTCCCTGCAGCTCCTGCTGCACCCCCACCTCCTCCAACACCAATGTTGTGATTTTCTGTCATGTGCATGGCCCCTCTGGTGCAGAGACCAAGGCAAGTGGTCCCTGGACAAGTACATTGATGTGTTCTGGGCCTTAGTGGAGCAGGTTGAGTACCCAGACAGCCTCCAACTCTGTTTGATATTCCAGGAGGGGTTGCACCCAGCCCTCATGGAATGCATAGACAACCTCACAGAAAGACGCCCCACTGACAACCAGATTGCTTTGTGGTACTGGGTAGCCTGGAACCAATGGCAGCTCATGGAGCTCAAGCATGACCTGTGTTGGTCTGTTGTTCTCACTCCTCATGCACATCCCTTGATCCTGTAAGAGAAATCCAAAGTTTATTAGAACTGGTACAATACAACAGGAAAGGTAACTAATCACCTGGCAGAGGGTGTAAGGGCAACCTCTGGAGGTTGCGGCTAATCATGCAACTGGCAGAGGGAAATCCAAAGTATATTAGAAACCTTTACAGTATGACAGGAACCTAACTAATTACCTGGCAGAGGGAAATCCAAAGAGAACAAGTCTAAGGATCCCCCTGCGCCAGGAGTCTGAAAATACTATGGAGGTCACCTGACTGCATCCAGGGGCAGGTCAGAGATCCCGCGGTAATTCTGGGAGGTCTGGACATGGACAAAAATGGAAATGGAAGTCCCCTGATAGAGGGAAATCCAAAGAGAACAAGTCTAAGGATTTCCCTGTGCCAGGAGTCCAAAAATACTGCAACAGGTCACCTGACTATGAATGTAGCTGTGCCCCAGGGTAGGTCCACAGATGTCTGGACCATTGCAGAATGATTCTGGGCCTCTGAAAAAGGAAGTTCCCTGACAGATCCCTCCTCCTCACATCCAAACAATACTGCTGCTCATGCCTCTTGCAGTGATGCAGCCTGTGTGCCCTGCCCTACCCTCTGGAGCTCCAATAGATGTGAACCAGTTCTGGCAATGATCCACTTGCCTGCTCCTATGCTGGCACTGCAGTGCACCTGGATACTTTGTGCAGAGGTGTCCCCTTGGGCTTGAGGTGCCTTACTTCGCCCTGAAGGAACAAGAGGAGTTGCTCCTGCAGATTCTAGCAGCCTGTGACACAGCAGGAGTTCTGTTCCCTGATATGGCCATTCCAGAGGAGTGCATAGGGACAACACCAGAGGAATGCAGTGGAAGAGGGGCAACAGAAGAGGGTTTTTAGAGAGGCAATGGGTGACCAGTATGCCCCTGTTGCCTAGTGCAAATTGGTTCACTTGTCTGTTGATAGATGCTATTGATACAGTTTCTGCTGACAGCTCTACTCCTGCCACTGTGAGCACCCCCTCTGACATACCCCTGTTGAGCTTATGCAATGACTGGAACAAGCCAATTGGACTTTCAACTTTACTTAATTAACTGATAGAGAGATCCTGTTGTAGTATACATGCTTCTCAGCACTTGTAACACCATGTGTGCTGCTTCTTACACCAGGGTCTCTGTCTGATTTCTCAATACAAGTGCTAAGCATCTTGCAAATACCTCAAGCTTCTCATCCCTGCCCCCTGGAGGCCAAAGTCCATTACTCGGTTGTCTACCTTGTTCCCTCTTTGCTCCCAGAGGCCAAATTCTGTCACCTGCCCCTTGGAGGCCAAAATCCATCTTGCATTGCAAGTGCTGAATCTTGCAGAGATTTTTTGAGCTCATTCAACCCACTGCTTTTTCTTTTGTGGCTCTCTACTTCTATTATCCTTTCTGGTCATTATGTCATCATCAATGGATAGTGCTATTTGATTTCCCTGCCTATCTCATATGAACTATGTTGAATGGTCCATGCACATGGAGGCAGTGATAGTTTGCCAGGGGTATTGGGATTCGCTGGAGGAGAAGGTGTTGCTGGAAGATTTGAAGGATGGGGATTTGAAGAAGGTCAAGAGTAGGATGACTGAAGCTAGGGTGCTATTGATTCTTGGTGTAGAGAATGCCCAGCTTGCTCATATGACTGACCCCAATCTCTATGCTATCTGGGATGGTGTCAGGTTCCGCTAATCTGGGGGCCTTTTCCAAATAAGCAATGACCTTATGAGGCAGACTCAAGTGCCAAACTACATGTACTCTGGGCATCAAGTGTTTCAGGAGGTGTTCTGGGGCACTAGATGCTGAAATGGGCAAGTCCAGAGTTTTGAATGGCTTGCTCTGGGACACAAGGAGTTGAAATATGAGAGGGTCAAGTTCAGGAGAGAGCTCCTGGATAGAGTCGGAGTTGGTTTAAGTAGCCTAGTGCATGACAGTCAATATAATGCATGCCAGAGAGACGTTCACAAGGCAAGTACAAAGAAAATCCAAGATAGCAAGCACAAAAGAGGCAAAGAGACAGGTAAATCACGTTAAGCAGGTTTAAGAAATATCAGGACTAAGGTACAAGTGAGCTACCTATAGTCTTACAGCATATGTCTCGGATACTTACAATAAGATCCAGGACTCTATGAGTGGCAACAGAGCAGATGAACAAGCCTATACTAGGAGGATTAGTCCCAGAAGTGTAATTAGCCTTATGACATAATTATCCTATTGTTATGATTAACCCATTGACATAATAGGCATTGGCTGTGGTGCACAATGGCTGAGTGACAGCCTGGACAAGTGCCAGAGGTGTGGAATGTTCAGAGGGATGGATAGGAAGTGTGGAGGTTTTGGGGATAACCCAGGAATAGCCAGAATAGATCAGAGGGTCCAGAGTAGGGAAGAAGTGATGCCAAGAGGTCCAGAGTTATGTCACAGGGTATGGAGTATGCAAGTCATGACACTTTGCAAGGTTCATTGTGCCTCTGGTTTTGGTAGTCACTTCACACTTTGACATGCCTTCATCACTGCTTCTATAAAGAGGGACCAAACTATGGAGGCCTGGATTGGAGAAAGTACACTCTCTTACCAATTGCCTTATTGCTATTGATGACGTCTCCACATCCAATGAAGACATCATTGTTGTCTTTACTGCTGGTTTACCCCCTTCCTATGAGACTGTTATCATCTCCCTTGATGCTGTTGCTTCAAAGGAGCTCACTCTCAACTTTGTCATCACTTGCTTGCTCAATGAGGAGAGCTGCCAAAATCTTACTCATTTCATTGCTGATGTACTTGGTTTAGTACTTTTAGTTTTGGAGGCTAAGTTTGATTTTAATGGTAGTTCACTCTTTTGTACTTGTGTAAATTTTTTTTATTTGGATAATTAAGCTTTGTGTAAAAGGGTGTGCTTCTTTACAATGTAAGAGAAGTCTCAGAAGCTCTTCAAAAGGTGTCAACCTAATCTATTCACTCATTGGGGAGGAATGTTACACATCCCCATGTGAGATGGGATGCGGGGCTGAACTTTTTGCCTTGTCCTAGCATAAATTCCCTGCAGCAGAGAAATCCTGCCCATGTGGACTTGCATGCTGCATTGAAGGAGGCCTCAAAAGGTTTGGTAATGTCACCGGCAACAGTCGTGAGCCTCTGAAGGATATCAAGGGTAATTGGTTGCTTGGGGTTGCGCTCGCATTCTCCGTGGTAGCGCTTAATACCTCTGATGACTCTGTGGACCGTCTCAGATTCACATGCATTGAAGGGGAGTCCTTCATCAACATGGAGGGAGCGCACCATGGCAAGGTAGCTTTTGATAGTCTTTGGTTGAAGGGCACGGTCCCCAAGAGAGCAGACCCATTTGATGATGGCTTGGTCTGTGGCTGGGAGATAGCGGCCCGGTTCACTAAGCACGTTGGGGTTGAGACGGCAGAAGTTGATAAAGGATCTTTGGCTGGTAGAGTAGGATTTTCTAGTGCTGGTGGCCAGACTGTGCCAGAGGTAGAATGCTGCTCAAGGTGAAAGGTTAGCGTGTGTTTCATATCAATGAGGTCAGACTTCTGCAATGAGGGAGTGCATGGGAGGTGCGGTGCAAGCTCGAATAATTTGCTGTACTGAAAACAGGAAGTGGCATCAGTAAGTGTGTTCTCCTCAGTGGGAATCCAAACTGAAGAGAAAGAAATTTCAAGACAAGCTGCAAGCATGACAATGGTTCTTAAGACCTGCATGCTGTGGACTGAGTTTGCCATCCCCAAGTTGAGCCAAGCTACCACAGCCTAATTATTGCAGAAAAATGTGATGTTGTGCCCCCTCCATGTGTCTCCCCAGCATAAGATCACGTGCAAGACTGCGTAGATCTCCTTGAATTGGATGTTGCAGTTGCGAAAGCGTTGAGGAACGCGAGCAGAGAACCATTGGTCTGAAATTACTCTACCCATGCCTTTGTGACCGCTAGCATCTGTGTGAATGGAGACTGAGGGATGTGAGGGAGATATGAGCATGATACCATTCCACCATGTGCTAAATGTTCGCCACCAGCGGATGTCAGCTGCCACTGCTCTGGGCACATGGCACATGGCAAATGAGGACTTGAAGGAGCCAGCAAAGTCAAACAAGCGGCGGAAAAATGTCTGGGAATGGGGTATGACTTGGGAGGTAAACTGTAAGAAGCCTGTGAGCTCCTGCAATTCAAGGAGGGAACACTTGCGCTTTGATGACCATGCATCTAGCAGTTCCCCCAAGAAAACTAGCTTGTCTCGGGGAAGGCATGCCTCCATAGCCACCGAGTCAATTTCAAGGCTGAGGAACTCAAGCTCAGTTGTTGGCCAAATGGTTTTTGAATCCTGGAAGGAGAGCCCCAGCTCCCTTCCAAGACTTGATACCCACTCAATAGCAGCATTCAGTGTCGAGGGGAGTGATAGGGGAGAGAATATAAGCAGGAAATCATCCAGATAATGGCAAAGCGAGGCCGGTATGTGGCACTGGATAATCCAGTGCAAAGCCTCAGCAAAGAGGTTAAATATGTATGGTGCAGATTTGAGACCAAACGCCAACACAATAAGATAGTAAAGTTTTGAGCCCCATCGAAAGCCTAAGAGATGCCAGTCTTCAGGTCGCACAGGGATATGGTGGAAAGCGTCTTTAAGATTGAGTTTGGCCATTAATGCACCGTGGCTGAGCCTTCAAAGATCCTCAAGTGCACGTGCAAACATGTTGTAATAAATGTGACTTTTGCTGTCTGGAATGCCATCATTAACTGACAATCCCTCCGGCCATGACAGATGATTGATTAGGCAGAGTTTCCCTCGCTTCCTCTTATGGCTTACTGCTCCCAGTGGCAAGCAGCAAGAATCTGGAAATAGTGGAGCATCAAAGGGGCCTATGGCATGAGATTGGTCGACTAGGGAATGTATGGAAGCATCAATGAATGCTTTGTTATCAAGGGCAGACTTGAGATTTTTGCATGATTGGGAGTGGTTATCACTAATAAATCCGATATTTGCACCAGAATCAATTATATTGAGGATAGTGGATACAAAGTCAGGGTTAGGATAATCACGTAAGTAGTACTGCCAGGCCTCAATGACCAGGGGTGACTGGACTGGGGACTGGGAGGGGAGCAAGGGGCATGCGGAATTACATCAGAGATCTGTGTTAAGGCACGGTGGTGGCAGAGGACCAGGTGGCAAGAGATGCGAGTGAGGAAGGTTAGGTGTGAACTTAACAGGGGGACCAGGAGACAAAGAAGCCAGTGCCGGAGGGAAAACCTGTATGGCAGGCACCAAGCCTGCCAGGGCTCGCCTTCAAGTCTTCTTGCAGTCTTTTTCTGGGTGATCCTTGCTACCACATTTGCAGCACTTGTGAATGCAATTATCAGGGCAAGGTGATGTAGTACAGGTACCCTTGTTATATGCGAAGCAGGTCTCTGCGCTTGTGTCCTGCTCCCACTTGCCTACCGACTTGCACAAGTTTCCCAGAACTCTCACATTCCCGAGGCATAATTCGGTCAAGAGCATCTCATCTGGTCTAGCCCAACCTGCATACGAATGGTTGAGATGAAAATGAATGTGGTATTGGAGTACTGCTGACCACTCATACTTTTGATTAAGTGTCATCAAGTGGGAAAGGTACCTCGCAGCGCCGTGACCAATTATAAATATTGCGTGAGCATCCCCAGATAAGGCCGCAAAGGCCTGCAAGACAGAGAAATAGGTGGAGAGGGGTATGAGAAGATTGTGGAGAGCTGGGTAGTCCTTGGTTCCAGTGATCCGTGAGCTGTTGGAATCTGTACGGTCCATGTCAGCACACCTAAATTTTGATGCAGGATTGAGCTTGCAGAGATCCATGGGGCAGAACTCCTGATGAGCAATGTCCAAGAGCAAACTTGTCTCGATGGTGGGAAAGAGTGCAGGTAGCGACTTACCAGCGGGAGACTGATCAGTTGAGACAAAGGCTGGGAATGACGGTGGGGGGTTGGCTTGAGTCCCTTGCATGCCTGCTGCCAAGAATGATGTGAGACCCAGTGATTGATTTGCTAATGCCACCAATGCACGCAACATGGTCATCATGCCTACAAGTGCAGCATCATTGCTCTGTGTAGGTGGGTCTTGTGATTGTGGCAGCTCCAGATCACTGGTGCTGGAGAAAGGCTGATTGGCACCGAGCATAGTGCATAGTAGCGTTGGGGATGGAGTGCATGATGGTAAGCCTGAAGAAGGCAACGAGGGAGCTGGGGATGGGGGTGGTGGGCAGTGGTTTGCAAACCGACCAGTTGATAGGCGAAGATGACCCAATGTAGGCATGGTGCCTGCCAAAAAGAGGAAATTGTATCCTGTAGAAAACAAAAGCCGAGTCCAAGGGACTGATGAGCTCTGTGTGAGTAGGGAAAGGAAGCAGGATGAGTTGGGGGTAAGAAGAAAATAACTATATATACAATGTCTGAACAGTGAGAATGAGAGAACAATGGGCCATTATTGACAATGCTACAAAGCAATGTGATATGGCCAGGGGATGCAACACGTTGTGATCGAGGGTTGTGTCGCTTACATAGACCTTGATCAAATGTTTTTGATTGATTCATCAAGCGGTGTCTGCACATGACAGCCCCCAATACTAATATGTACACACATTGTAGCTACTTTTTATTGTAGTCAATACACTCGCTCGCATTCCATGGTTCGGCGCATTGTGTGGGACTTGGATAAGCTTCTTGTGTCAATCACGTGCTCCTTTCGTGTTGCTCTTGTGTTCTCTCACGTCATCTGGCACCTTTCTCGTTTATTTTTTTAACACATATTTTACGGACCTACTGTGCCTACCTTATCATTGATTCTCATCAATGATCCCAATCACAGCACCGCCACATTGTCGGCTAACACTGATGGACTGTCCGCTCACGTGACATGTTACTCGAAAGTCTCTACTCAATCTCACTGCGGGCGCTGGAAAATGTTTCCATTGCAAAAAGGGAAAAAGAAACATGTTATGCCATTTCCAAGGCACATATTTCAAAGGGAAAAAGGCATTAGACAATGGAAAATGCCTTTTTCCAAAAGAAAAAGTTGACAAAGAAATGGCATAACATGTTTCTTTTACACTTTTTCCAATAGAAACATTTTCCAGCGCCTGCAGTGTCTCTGCAACCAACCCGCCAATCTTCCCCTGAAGCACCTCTTCCTCCTTCTCCTCTTTGCCTACATCCATTTCCAATAAACTCTCCTCCTTCTTACTCTCTTTCTTCTCTATGAATGCATCCTCCAGCCCCGTTGCCCCGTTCCCGAGCAAGACACCCATGTTGCCTTTGATATCTCCCCACAGTTCCCCAACTTTCCAATCACTCCTCCCCACCTGCTCAAGCGCTCCCAAATGGCTCTTGACTTCGGCTCTGATTGCCTTGCTCGCTCCCAGCCCGCCAGAAGGTTCCTGCATCCACTGATGCTCCCACTTCACCCTCATTACCTCGCACTCCCGACTTTCCTTGTCCAACTCCCGATGTAACCCGTCCAGTTCTGCACTCACACGCTCCTTGAGGCGTCAAAGCTCTGTACCTCCCACATCCTCACTCTCAAGCCCGGCAATGACGCAACTCAGGCGGAACCACTCCTTCAGCCATGCTCGCCCGGCCCTCCGCTATTGCCCCATACCACCCAAGCCCTGTCCAACGCACTCTCCACCTGCGTCTGTGCTCTCTCAATGCCCTCTATCTCCCTTCCCACAACCTTCGCCTTCTCCGAATACACTCTCGCTTGTATGTACAGCCCATCGGCACGAGTGTCCTGAATAGCTAGTTGCCAATCATGCGCCGCACCTCTGACGCACCGTACACTTCCTGTACGGACATCGACATGTGCAACAATGAAACTCCGATGGGGGAATGGAGATATGGGTAGATCAGGCTGTTCTCGCGGGAGAGGTTAAGGATCGAACAAACAGTTCACGTCCTCAAGAAATTTGACCCTTCGGGATCTCAACTCGAAACAAATTTATCAGATTCAAACAGGTGTTTGCAGTAGGCCAATGCGGCTGCCCAAGTGGCGGTCATGTGAGCAGCACCGGGAGGTTGACCAAGACAAAGGGTCTCAGACTCTCCTTGGATCAGTAGTCAACCTCCCAGGTGCGGTATATTGGTTTTTTGTATATTAGTTACAAGCTAACAGTAGTCTATGACCAGCCAAGACGGGCAGTACCATATTTCGAACTACCCTCCCTCCCATACCCGGAGGACGAAAAATATAAAGTCTTGAGCCCGACGCGGTAGCGAAAGCATTGGTGCAACAGGTACGTGTTGTGGAAAAGCCATAATTGATTATTAGGCTATCTAAGCTTCAATCCAACGCGCAAACCTGTAAGGCTTTGACCAGCGATTCGCAATGCGACGCGTCAGTAGCACTGAAAACGGAAATGTATTCTGAAAATAACAGATAGTTACAGATGTAACATACCTGAAAACGGAATGGACTAAGATAAAGAAGTAAGCCTATGCTACCAACTACGAATATGGGGCGTAGTCACGTGAGTACCGTGACACCTTCTACTTTGGATCTTCCATGGTTCCAGCCTGGGACGTTGCTTGTCCCTACCGCATCCCCTTCATGTTTCGTTCCTTGAAGCCATGGCCATCGTGGCAACCACGACGGGTGCCACAGCGTTCTTTGAGAATAGCAGAACGCAATAGAGTGTTGAAGAGACCACTTTCTTTGGCTGATGATCTCGCTTACAACTCCTTTGATTGGTTATTCAAACACTCATCTAACCACTCAGTCAAGCAAATTGCCATCGAGGGGACTGGTGGCATGCTTGATGAATGGTCTCCGCCTAAAGATTGTTATCCTTTCCCATCTAACAAATATTCCTTATCTAAGTGTTTAGACCTTCCTCCCAGTAAATCTCGTAACCCAAGCTCAGCAAAAAGTTATCTTTCCTCGGCAATCTCATATTCTCTATCAAGATTGCCAGATACGTATTCAGCATCTTCCATGGAGGACGACATTGAAAAAAGCAACAAATATGGCCAACTGATTAAAACTTTTATGAAGACCTTTAATCTGTGCTAGCGAACCTACTGCTGGTTTCAAGGACTGGCAAGAACAGATAAGGGATGCGTTGTCTAGAGCTTATTACAGCGCACTCAGAGACAGGCATCGTGTTCTATCTCGGTGGCTTCTGGATTTGGGCCGTCCAGACCTACTTCAATCTGGCAGCAAATTGAGCGCTAGGTTCTTGATGGGATGTGGATTATCCGGGGATGCAGAAGACTTGCGTGAATTGGTGCAGCGAGGAATAGAACTCGATTGTCGTGAGTCTGATAGTTGGACCGCTTTGCATCATGCAGCCCGCGCAGGCAATCTGGATGTGGCCATTGCCCTTGTTGAACAAGAGCCAGCTCTGATCTCTGCGCAGATACAGTACGGATTTACACCACTTGACACTGCCATTCATAATTTTAACGACTCTCATACCAATCAAAGTTCGGATAAATCTCGTATGATGGTGACCTTCCTTTTGGATCGTATTGTCCAATCATCAAGTCACGATGAACTCTACGATGCATTGAAATTTTATGGCTACGTGGAACCGGCAAAAGTAAAGCTTTTGCTTGACTGCAGACGGGATCGAACAATCCAGGATGCTCAAGGGAAGACATTTCTTGAGTTTTCACGCAGCGAAGGTGACGACACTCTTGTCGAGTACTTGGAACATTACCAAACTGTCAGCTTCGCCCCATATGGGATTACGTCTCACACTGTGGATGAAGAGACACCATAATCTCTGTATTTTAACCATGGAACTCGATTCGATATAGGCATATATGCGATTTTTATGCCGAAGTATACGACATGGGTACATTGATACTGGTCACATTTATTTATGTCATGTCCGTGTGCCAACGAGAACCGAGGAGCAGGGAGAACCGTCTGAAGAGGGGAGGGAGAGGGGACGACGGGGACAATGCCAAACTTGCAATCACAACAAGGCGCGGGAAATGTGGATTCAGAGTAAAATTTGGATATAGTATAGGCATGTTTGCGCGTTGAATTGAAGCTTAGATACCCAGATAATCAATTATTGCACGACACGTACTTGTCGCATAAATTTGTTTCGAGTTGCGATCCTGGAGGGTCAAATTTCTTGAGGACGCGAACTGCTCGTTCAATCCTTGACCGTCGGGCAAGAAAGACCTTTACCACGCCCTCATTCCCGTGTCCGAGTCCCTTCCCAAGATTGACGGGGTTATCATCACGCACCCAATATCCATACAGCAGCTATACGGCGCGCCAGGGGCGCAGCACACGATTGGATCGGGCATACAGAAAAAGCCGTGAGATTGAGACGTGGAGGCGTGGAGGGACGTGAGTGGCTGTGCAAGGGACGTGAGTGGGGACGTGAATTGGACAGGGGTAAGTGCCGTGGAGCTGTGAAGGGAAGTGAAGGGCCGTGAATGATCCACGAATAATTAACAGAGACCCATGTAGAGCAAGTATATGAGTATTGTTTATGAATGAGTCTCAAGTATATTTACTATTTCTGCTGGTTACGCGGCCGTGGTTTTGGACGGGATCTGTTTGAACCAGGTCCAGGTGAGTCAGACATTATTTTAATAAAGCCAGGCCCTCGCTGTGACGTGAATGTATCAGTGATATGATATCTCAATGTAAGTACCTTACTTACCTCAAGTTCTCCGTCACTGTCTTCACGATCCTCCTGGTTCCATTCTGTAGGTGTTCCCTCATATGGGTTCCATTGACTTTGATGATCACCGACATCAAGGCCCCATTGCCAATTTCCTGCAATGCCAGCTCGTTCAGACTGCTCAAACATTTCTTCTTCCAACCGATCAATGCATTGGCGGTCGACATCGATGTGATCAGATAGATGATGTGTGTTTGAGTACTGCACCAACCATGCTCTCTCAAGGAGAAGGGTTCCATCTAGATCTTGATACTTGGGCTGTTTTCTTAGGCGGCTTGCAATAAACATAGTTAGTGCATGGGCATTAGGCAACAGACCAATCCAATCTTTGCGGGATTCCTTCGTCCTACTAATATGAACTTCAAACCAGTTAGCAACTTGAGCTCGTTCATTTGTCGAAAGCGGTCCAACAAAAGGGACAAGTGTACCCCTAAGTCGTTTCTTCTTCTTCTCCAGCCAATTTTTAGATGGCACCTGTGACGATGGCACCTCTTCTGGTGCATTCAAAAGGAGGGAAAGGATGTCTTTGGATGGAGAAAGGGCCTGATGAACCTCGTCACCATAGGGAATAGAGCTAGGATCTGCAAGAATATCTTCTGAAGTAGAAACATTGCAGGCATGCATCCATTTTCCAAGCTAAAAACAAGTCAGTATTATTACCCTTAAGTATGATTGTTCACTAACCCGGATTTGTCGACGTTCAGAGCACTTATTCCAGAGAGAATCTACAATATCTTTGATTGAAACCATAGTGTTTGATCCAGGATCAATACTGCTCTTGTCAAATTCACAATATCTCCACCAGACAACTCTTCAGTGATCTCCAACACACTGGATGAGTCGTACAGGGTACCAAAAATTGCCATGTTTTGCCAAAGCACCGCAGCCTGCTCTAGAGACACCATCTCAACGGGGAAAATCTTGTTTCAAATCTATCCTGTTGACTTACTTTAAGCATTCCTCCAGTGTCAAATGAGACATGGTACGTTTCTCCATCAGTCTTCAGAACATAGAATCAGTCCAAGGTGCTAAATTATAGTCAAAGAAACTTACTTCCACTCAGAAATCTGGCAATTTGAGCCATTATTGTTCACATTACATAAATGACAATAAAATTCTTCTTTCTCTCTGAGTTTATCAGCTCGTCCATCGATTTGGCAAGCAATGTGTGACCAGTTGTTGCAAAGATTGCATTGAATGGCAGGGCCTTCAACCGCATAATAAAGAAGATTGCCATTTCCAGTTAAACCACAACCGGAGTCGCTTCCCAAGAGTGACAGGGTTATCATCATGGACCAAATATCCATACAGCAGCTGTACGGCGTGCCAGGGGTGCAGCACATGATTGGATCCTAGGCTCAATGCCAAAGGGAGTGCATGAGAGCGTGAGCGTGTATCCAGAGAAGGCAAAGGTCAAGAAGGGGGAGGTGGAGGGCATTGAGAAAGTGCAGATGGAGGTGACAAGTGCATTGGAAAGTGTGGGTGTCAGGACAGGGCTTGTAAGGTATAGGGCAATGGCAGATGGACAGGTGTGTGGTGTGGGTATGGCAGAAGGAGGGGACATGGTCATGCCCAGGGTGAACACATTGCGTGGCTTGAGAGTGAAGAGGGTATGCTTGCAGAACTTGCCATGTGAGAGCGAGCCGCTTGAGCAGACAGGGAGGAGTGATTACTGCTGGCAGCTAAACATGTTTCCTTTGGAAAAAGTGATTGAGAAACCTGTCACCCAGTTTCCAAATGAATTGTCTCTAGAAAATATATAAGCAGTTTCTCTTGGAAATTTTCAGGAAATCAAAGAATCTCCAAAGTAAGAATGATAACTTTTTTTGAGCCTTTTTCTGCAAGAAACATAATGGAAAACATAATAATATTACCATTGAGGTTTCTGTAATATAAAGGACAACTTCTTCTCTTGAAAACAGGGATTTAACCTTTGAACTATCTCTTAATATGTTTTTCTTGTAAATTCCTGCTCTCTCAAGGGTTTTTCTTGTAAATCTCTCCTTTTTCAAGGTAAAATAATAAATTTTTACAAGAAAAACATATAAACAAATAGTTCAAAGGTTTATATCCCTGTTTCTAAGGAAAAAAGTTGTTTTTTATCTCACAAAAACCTCAATGATAATATTATTATGTTTTCCATTATATTTCTTGCAGAAAACAACTCAAAAAAAGTTATCATTCCTACTTTGAAAATCATTGGAAAATATACCAATCAAAAATTATTGATAGCATTCATTGTTGGTACTAATGAGCAATGTGTCAGTACATAACAAAGCTAGTTGCATAAAATGACACTTGTCATAGTATTTCTAGGCTCAAGTATGCAGGCCTTGTGCATTTCACATAAGAAAAAAAGGTGTCATCTTGGATCGTTAGCATGCACACTTGTTTCAGTTGCAAAGTGGCAACTGCATAGCTACAAGTATTTGTGGCTGTGCCTTGTTTGTTCTACTGACCTTTTTGCATAGCCACAAGCCTGTCAGCCATCTCTTCACCAGTTTTCCATGCCTGTCACTGCCAACTTCACATCCACACCCATCACTGCCAACTTCAACATGTACAATACCTCTGCATTGGCTATACTTGCACATATATTCTTATACAATATTTTGCACACATGTTCTTGTATGTTCTTATACAATATTTTGTGGTCTTACAAGCAATCATGGCAATTTTTCTATTGGGTGATAGCTCTGCAATGATAGTTTTAAGTGCTGCAAAATCTTTAATGCAAGCCTTGTTGATAAGCCTCTATGAGGACTAGGCGCATCAAGGGCAATGGTTTGGCACCTTGGCGAGTCCGACTATCTCCGTTGGGATGGCTCCTGATGGCCTCGCATGGCAACAGCCTTTTGGATCATCAATGATAGCACCGGTGATGGACAGATAGATAGGTGGCACTTGACATCCACTGATAAGATTGGAAGCCCCTTAGTGACAACAGCGCTTAGCACCAGAGAATGATGAAGAACCTCTGAGACAGACAGACTGGCATTTCACCTTAGCAATGACAGCGCTTAGTGCCAGAGAATGATGAAGAACCTCTGAGACAGACAGACTGGCATTTCACCTTAGCAATAACAGCGCTTGGCGACATAGGCATGATGAAGATTCTCCGTGACAGACAGCCATGTGTTGCACATTGGTGCCCAACCTCGCTTATGACTCTTTGGACAGCTTGCTTGTGGACTTCACATTATATAGTTTAATTCATGGTGTTCACTTTTCATTCTTACCAAGTTCACTGCCCTTTAGCGCTGTTTAGCACAACGGCAGTGGCCAACTCACTATAGTATAAATACTTACTTTCCTGTCAGTAGTACATCATCAAAATCAGACCAGTACACAGTCAAGCACACCTTTGATCACACTACACTTCAGATTTCAATTAGCACACCCTAAGTTCAAAGGTCGCTACTCTGTTGTGCCTCTTGCCACATTTATCCTCTTGCTTCACCTTAACTCTATGTTACATCGCCAACATTTGGCACTCTCAGTAAACTTACGCACCTTTGCAATTATGGCAAGGCATTCATGCTTGGATACGCTAAGCACTTCAACCCCTTTTTCTTATTGCCTCTACTAAACCACCCTCTCCCATTGCTGACTACTCTTGTTGGCGCACCTCCTCTATTTGCCATATCAGTCTACTCAGTCCTTAACACCAAGTCCTCTTCCCAACAACCAACTCCCTTACCGACCTCAAGACCAACTCCTCTTAGCGCCCCAACAGCTTACTGACCAAACCTCTTACTGCAACCCAACACCCCCTTTGACGAGCTTTCTGGGAACCTGCCTGGACTCCCTCACACACACTAAGCATGCCCAATGCATTACCAAGGTCAGCACCTGTAATTGTGACAGCACTGATCTTCTTTTGGGCGTCATCATTGTCATCCTCATTAAGAAGCTGACATATAAAGAAAGATCTTGTCATTATGATTCTTCAGGCTACTGATATATTGTATTTGAAGGTCTACATACCACAGCTTTCAACACCAGACTCAGAATGTAACATTGTAATATTTTAGCCCTACTTTAAGCTCCTCAAGTGAGCACTGTTGAATAACCTCTTCAAAAACTTTAATCTTCTCATGTTCTTTTATTGGTGACCTTGTAAGTAGAGACCAAGCTTTCCAAAAGTAAAGTATTTGTTTTGCTTGTATGAAATGTGAGTATATAGACTGAGAACAGGAAAAAAACTGCATACACAATGAATCTGGTCAGATTTCAGGGTCATGAACTGACACCAATCCTTGATGTCATTGAGTTCATTTTGGTCCATTTTGCATGAGGAAACAAAGCAATACAACTATTTCAAATCCTATTATGCAAAAACAGATGCAAAAAGTCATAGAACTTACTCTTACAGACATTTTCTTCCTCCATTTAGCAGGGTTATCCTCTACATAGTTAGAAAGTTCATCTTGAATCACCTTGGCTGGATTAGGAAAACAGTCTTCCCACAGGATCTGGAGGGCATTGAGAAAGGCAGATTGTTCATGTTCCTTTTGAGCCTTCAAATATACTGTGACTATGGAGGCAAGAAATGGTTCCTCCGGCATTGCTTACCATATTCTAAGAGTAGTAACTTTTTGATTCATGCAGCAATTACTGACATCATTGTTAGATAAATGATTGATCAACAGATGTATTTTAGAACCTATGTACCTCAGCTAGTCTTAGTTCAGGGTTGATTTAGAGAAAACTCTTTTTAGATCAGTGTGATGGTCCAGAATAAAGAGACACTCATGATATACAAGCAAATAGTTGGACCGGTTTCCACTACCAATGGTTTTGCCTTGATTCTCAATGCAGACTCTCAGCTGAGGGCTGAAAAATTCTACATTCTGCATTTGAACTGATACCATATGCTATTATTCAGTTGGAATGATAATTTGGAGTCAAATGAGAAAAAGTAAGATAAAATCAAAAAAGTAAGACAAACCTTCAATAAGCTTTCATAATGAAATTGAGCTTTATCTCTTATAACTCCCATTCAGCATATCAAATAATGGGTTGCCAGTGCAAGTACCATATTACAAAGGAGTGTAGGTTAGCCGCTAATCTCGAGAGTAGAAACAGCTATCACAAGTAAGTCAAACAATTCACTATGTACTCTTTTAACTTAGTAATCTTCAAATTGTGAAGAAACAATGATATTGTAAATGCTCATCACCAAAAACACTATCAGACAACTGTGAAACAAAAATAATTGTTCATTCTATTAACTGATCTGATACTAATCTATACTAGACCAGGATTTTGAATGCAACAACTAATTGCAAAGGCATCAGAAAAGTTAGTCAATAAGCCAATGGCACAAAACTTACTTGACCCATCTCAGTATGGCTTTGTATTACTCAAAGAAAGACATTTAATTATATATACAGAGAGGATACTGATACTGTCATGTTTTGGCAAGTCAGAGTTGACTAAATTGCTCAAAAATACCAGAATTTTGTTGGTCAATCAGTTTATAAACTACTGGAGCACTACTACAACAATTGTCTCACAAGTCAGAAGATTGAACCCATCTTTGATGCAATTATATACATCAAAGAGCTTCAAACACAGCTATGCAAGTATCAGGGCAACATTTTACAATTGGCAGGAGTCAATGATTGGAGGCAAACAGAGAAGGTGTCTAAAGATGTGTCGGAATTGCTGAAGTGCTTACAGGATCTTGGCTATGCTGTCTCAGTAAATCCTGATGATGCACAACTGCTGCATCAGTCTAAGAAGCTAATATATTAAGAAGCTAAACAGTTACAGTTTTCAGTGTTTTCTGAGTATATTATGAAACTTTTGAAGATACTTTTTGGTCTTGGTAAGTGACCAATGTATCAATATCTAATTTAGTCAGGTGCAGCACAGCAACCCACCAACAATTGACATATGTTTCTGCCACACCCTACCTGCCAAACCAGAGTATATATGGCAATTCCTCTGCCTGGACCAATTGATATTGCTCAAGATCAATAAACATCTGAAGCAGGAGTCATGGACATCCTTTGATAATCTTCCTCAACTATGGGATTTCTGCATATTGATGTTTTCTGACCACTTTATCTGTGTGCTTCATCATGTTCTTGCTGCTAATAAATTGATAGCTGATACTCAGCCTGTTCACATGGCCTTTGCAGCTTTACAGAATATAACAATGCTTCAATGCTTCCTTGGTTACCCTGCTAATGTGAAGGAGCATACCAGCCATCCATGCGTCAGAGTTGTGGATTTAATGTTATCTTCTTTTGAGCTTCAAAACAAGGCTGGATTGTCGTCAGTCTAGAGGATTGTGATGGAGTTACTAGCATTCAACTTGAGTGCCTCAAGAACATCATTAACCAAGTACAGGTGATGACACCATTGCCAACAAAGAAGTATTATGAGTTATGATTATATGATGGCTGGCTATGATGACTACTCAAGTTAGTAACTGCTTTTTAAGTATTGTGGACGACATTGAGACTCTAAGGACTATCCCAATTCGCAACAGCATAAATTCTAGCTGCTTTTTGTGTTATAATTTAACACCTCAATAAGTCACAGACAACAATCCATGATGTAAACGACTCTACTCTGTATCTAGATAGTCACAGACAATTGGTTTATAGCCTACAGTACAGTTAGTTATTGCTATCTGCATAAGTGAAATTCTAGCTTTATATTGTATGGTATATGCATTTCCTTTTATGAGTGATGGCAGTGGGAGGTGGGACAAAGTAGGTGTGAAATCCTGTAGCCATTGCACACCCATGGTGTCAACAGGAGGTCCAAGGCCTGATACACCAGTTCACAATGATTCAGATGTCTATTCATGACATTCCAATATCTAACCTCAATCACAAATGCTCAGATTTCAATTCACACATATTGTCCAACCAGCTATTCTTCCCAAAACCAGATCTAACAATCACTCCATTGTCCATACCCATATCTACCATATTGGTATCCTTGATGCTGCTGACCCACCATCTGGGGAGGTGATGGTCCTGGAGGCAGGGGAAACCCACCTAAGATGTCATCTGTGAGGGGAGGGATGATCTGTCCCATCTGTTTGGATCTGGAAATGGTTTGAATTTAAGTAATCATGTTGTAATTTGTCTGCTCACGTGCCATGTTACCCAATGTTTGCCAATCCATTGCTGGCAGCCAAACATGTTTGCTTTGGAAAAAATGATTGAAAAACCTGTAACTCAGTTTCCAAATGAATTGTCTCTAGAAAATATGTAAGCAGTTTCTCTTGGAATATTTTAGGAAATTAAATTCATGATTTATTTAGCATGTTGCTATACTTTACTAGTAGGGCTGAGTAAGGTCAAAACTGGGTTGTCAATCTGAACTTCTGCTTAATAGATCCTGACCTGCCAATCATCAATTCATTCACCAAATTCAAGCTTCACAGCTCATCTTGTTAGAATCTGTTTGTGCATAATTTGAGTATTCTCCTTTTACCTTTTTCTACAAAACTCTGATTCACACAACCACTCATAGGCATGAACCTATTAATTCTCATAGATCTTTGAGCAATATAGAAAGCCTCACTCTGCCTAACTTTGGTGTCAACTGTCACCAAGAATTGAAAATCTAACTCTGTCTAACTTCGCTGTCAACTGTCACTGATCCATAGTAAATGTCTGCTTTCTACAACTGAGGAAAGCTGACCTTTTTGCATATAAAGAGGATGTTATGCTTATATATCAAATAGTTATTGCTTGTTTAGACCTTACAGATGATGAGCCATCTCTCAGTCTAAATATTATTCTTACAGTAAGTACAAAACTTGTTAAAATGATCCTTTTAATCTTGCTTCTCTCATAAGAAGCTGCAACTCCTATTTAGATTTAATCTGTTGCAACTGCAAATAGTCATATGTGATTCAAAGTCAATGCTAATATTTTTCAAACCTTTTCCAACTACTGACTGCTTATTAGTAAAGCAATAGTTTGAACATATGTCCTTTGCTGCTACTTTTAAATGCAAGTACTCTCTAAAACTCAGCCTAATACCACTTCTTTAGCCATGGTCAATTTAAATACTTCTATACTTTGTGATGAGGCTAACTACATAGTAGAAAAGGTGGCTATGAGTTTGTAAGACACATTGAATAATGCTTTATCATTTACTGACTATCAAACAGCATGATAATAGCCATCTGTATGTTGTCAAACAAATTGGTGGCAGTGGTAGTTTAGTTCAAAATACTGCCAACTCCACTCCTAATCAATATCACCTTTGGCACAATATAACCCTCACTCCTCATGCTCAGCAATGCTGCTACATCCATAACACTGCTGGCCAACTTGATGAAGGACTCACTCCCCTCACTGGAAAAACTACTCAGGACTTGTTTTTGGATGGCCTTGATGATGCAACTATTGCCAGCCTTGCACATGCCAATTCCTCACTCTTTTTAAATACTCCATCCCCTACTGTTGGTCAAGCCTTCCCTCACAAGATTCTATCTACTGATGAGAATGTGATCTGACCTCATTCACTTCTTGAAGACTTTTGCAAGGCAGGAGATTTTCAACCAAACATCTTTTCATGTGATCCCAACAAATCAAAAATGAACTGTGTTTCTTCAAGTTCAGACTGCAAGAATGCCAACTCCAGCATTTTAGCCACCTCTCCCTCTTGCCTCATAGTAGGATCTACTGCCTCTTTGACTCAATCCCAAGCTACAACTCCCAAGTCTGCTGGCTGCCTCTCAAACACTGAATACACAGAACTAAAGACTTCTTTTAATTGCATTGACAATATATTTTCAATGATCTTGCCCAAGCTACAAATCTCCAAGATGCCTCCCCCAACACAGTGCATGCCTGACTACTTCATAACATGTGCAAGTGTGGCATGCCAGGATGCTATGTACAGCTGACCAAATGCATGCTGGCCAGATGCTACACCAGATGACATCCTCAATGGCACAGCTCAAGGCTGTCTGCTCTCAATGCTATTCTATGCATTCTACAACACCTCTCTGATGAGGTAAGTGGTGGAGAACTCCAAGACTGAACTAGCATCAGGCTTTATTGACAATTCAATGTTTCTGGCAATAGCAAAAACACTAACTGAATGCCATAAGATCTCAACAGACATAGTGGAGTGGCAGGTTTGACTGGTCTACTGACCACAACTTGCCTTTTGAACTTTCAGATCTTGCTCTCATGAATTTTCCATGTTCCAGACATGACAATATCCCTGAGGACCTCACATTGACATGCCCTAACCCAGGCAGTGCAGCCACCACTCAACTGGTCAAGACAGTCCCCATGTACCAGTACTTGGGGGGTTATTTTTGACTCAGCCCATGAG
This sequence comes from Termitomyces sp. T70a, assembly GCA_017657195.1. Lineage (NCBI taxonomy): Eukaryota > Fungi > Basidiomycota > Agaricomycetes > Agaricales > Lyophyllaceae > Termitomyces > Termitomyces sp. T70a. The sequence continues at coordinate 38,360 of JAGGAT010000143.1, read as the reverse complement.
ATGGAATGCCCACCACCAAATCGTAACAGCATGGGCCACCTGGGGGTTACTCCCCCAACCTGCCTATGTCAGCTCTACAACACTGTGGCAGTACTGGCATTCACATATGTCACTGAAGTATGGAACACAAGCATGCATGGGTCATCAACAGGAAAAAAATGCCTTGGATCAGTTGCAGTCATGAACAAGCTAGCCTCTTGCCAACACCAAGCAACAAAGACCATGCTAGTAGCCCTAAGCACAACAGCAGGGGACATTGATGATGCCCAAAAGGTAATCTAATGCAGGGTATCATCACTTGCACCTAGCTATAATTCTGCGTTGGGCATGCTAAGTTTGTGAGGGAGTCCTGGACAGGTCTCAGGGAATGCACCAAGGGGTGTGTAAATAGGTAAAGGAGACTGGCAACTATAAGGTGCCAATGGGCAGGAGTCAGTGATGATAGATGGCTGTAAATGACATAACAATGCTTAGCATAGTCCTCAGTGCAAATGCCTTGCTGTAAGTGCAAGGTGCAAACCAACAACAGTTGGTGACATAGCATATAAGAGAATGAGCAAGAGCATGAAAGCTTAAGTCTCTTTGGTGACTTGGAAGAGTGCCAATTAAATCTGAAGTCTAGTGAGTGGGAACAAGGGATATTATTTGCTGTCTTGCTATTACAACAAGTGAAGTATTTATACTAGCAAAAGGTCATCACCAAGAGGCTGTGACTTGAGTAAAGAAAGTAGTATGAGTCAAAAAGTAAGTAAAGAGAAAAACTGACTGTGTGCCAATGAATATACTGTGCCTACACTCCTATTTGACTGAGTGTCCAGGGCACCTGTGCAGTGGGTATCACCAATAACAAAGATTAACCACATGCCGCCATGAGTGGGCAAGCGGCGGCCAACTGTATTGGGTGCATGTCCATCATGTCCAAATAATTGGTGGCTGGGCACCAGTCTATTGCTACCTAGGGGGTCCAGGCTGAGGCACCAAGAGGCACCGGGCACCATGTCTTGGCTATGTTGTTTGCTGTAGTGCACTAGGCTTTGCCAAGATGCTGAGGGGTGTTTTATTTATGATGTCAGTCATTGCCATTGGTGGCTGTCAGTGGTTGCATATGCTCATATTTGGTGGTCCAGTGTGCATGCTGTTCCTATGGTATGGCCATAACCATTGCTCATGACCTTGTTGTATCTTGTTACCATGCTGATCTCAGGCCAAGTCTCATCAACATTCACACCTTCCTGCTCCCAGTTGACTTACTCTTTAGGAAAGTACTGTACAGGGCCATAGTACATCTGTTCTCCTTGCCCTTCTCTCATCCCCTCTCTTGCACTATTTGCAAAACTGCCAGGTGGTTTGTTGCCTGGCACTGGTCCCTCCTCCACCACCTGTTTCACACCATGGAGGTCAATTTCAAGGCTATTGAGATGGTCAACCCAGTTTGCAGATGCGCCAAATATGCACCCTTCTCAACCAACATTGAATGCAGCAAAGAATTGACCCTTATTTCAGCTTCACATACCTTCAACTCCATGCCAGCTGCCATCCTTGCAATGAATTGGATTTCAAAGGAGGTGTGGAGGCAGCAGCGGTGCTATATGTCAAAACCAACTACTTATGCTATCATCTGGGCCCCTCCTTTGTCCACATAGTCTACAAGGCTGAAATTGTGGGTATCCTCCTTGCCCTACACTTTCTGACCAATTTAGCAAAGCAGCTCCCTGCATTGGCCATCATAGGCAGTGACGGCCAAGCTATGTTGAAAGTGCTCCTAAACCAATGCTTCTACCTAGCACATTACCTCCTGGACAAAGTCCACTCAGCAGCTGAACAGCTCCATGCCAAGCAAGATCAATATATCTGCACAACAGAACACTGCAGAGCCAGGAGAAGGGGCAACACATGAACAGACCACATGTGTGATGTCATTGACCTGCAGTTACACTGGACCCTTGGACACACAGGATTCAAGCCCAATGAACATGTGAACAAACTTGCAAAGACAGGGACATAAGCTGCTCCAGTGACACAAAGCTTCTGCTGGCCTTGCTCTGTTGCCCCCCACTTCCTACAAGCACAAGTGCAGTGTGCCAAACTGCCCTCAAGGAATGCCACTTGGAGCAACCACTAAAGGCTTTCTCCATACTCTGCCAACAGCTATGTCATAGACCACTTGCACCCATCTAAGCAGTATATCCACCTAATCAAATGCCTAGAATGCTGCCACTCCTCCCTCCTCATTCAACTCTGCACACAACACATTGCCCTCAACCAGTATCTATTCTGCATATGCCAGTCCAAAACTCCAGTCTGTCTCCACTATGGCAACTTGACAGTTGAAACAGTATGCCATCTGCTTGTGGAATGCTGAGATTAACAATTCAAATGCCATTGATACCTCCACCACAAATTTTGCCATAAAGCTGAGTTACCCTCTTACCTGCTTGCCAACATCAATACCTTAAAACACACCTTTAGATTCATTGAGGCCACCAACCAATTCAAGCCTCTGAGACCAACATAGCCCAATGCAGACTGGCAGCTCACATGAACTAATCCTTTAATATTTTACTTTACATTCACCAACTCCTAATGTTGGCACCAAGCATTTCCCCTCCTCCACCTATACCTTCCAACTTCCTGCTAGGCAAGGCACATTGCCATGCTGCTCAGCCCACTGCCCACACTTTGTGTGCAGCTCCACATAGCCACATACTCTCAATGACCATCAATGACCCTACAAGCTGAATAGAATTTACTAGGGGAGCATGACCTAAATGGCCTTGGAATGGTTGGCCTGCTTGTTCTCCACATATGCAGGGGGCATGGAATCTTGCAGCTCTTGTAGCACCCTAACTAGATCTCCATAGTACTATGCAACATGGCTTCAAACTGCTATGCACATAATAAACTTTGATTTTTTAAAAAAAAGCTAATGGAGCTCAAGTGTGACCTGCGCTGGGCTGCCACCTCTGCTCTCCATGCATGCTCCCAGGTCCCTCCTTCCCACATTCAAGCACTCCTGCTATTTGCTTCCCCCATTGCAGTGCAACTGGTGTGCCCCATCCTACTCCTGGGAGCCCCAATGGACATCAATGGGTCCTGGCTATTCTGAATGTGAAGGTGTTTTAACAAACTCCAGCCTAAGTGATTCACTCCCTGGGAACCACCAAGCCTTTGCCTATCAATTGCCTGTCTATTTGCTACTCTACTTGGGCTATTTATATCTCTTTCTACAGTGCACAGACCACTTTCTACACCTAACTTTTGGTTTCAGACTTTCCAGTACCTCTACTATAACTGTTATTCCATTTCCCACTTTTGGATGCTTCTCTTGGTGGCACAGGATAGTTTCTTGTGCCATCATTCCTCTCTTTTATTCTTAGCTTGTTTCCTCATTTATTTCTTTCTCCTTTGTATTTTGTCCATTCATAGTTTCCTGTTTCCTAACACACACCCAATATAGCTAGCCACCACTCACTCACTCACCATGGCATGTGTTTAACCTTTGTTATTGATGATGCCCACTACACAGGTGCCCTGGACACTCAGTGAAATAGAAGTGTAGGCACATATAGTTAGTTTTCCTTTTACCTACTTCTAGACTTGTACTACTTTCTTTACTCAAGACCAAGCCTTGTGGAAATGGCAATTTACTAGCATAAATACTTCACTTGTTGTAGTAGCATGCAGCAAATAATACCCCTCATTCCTACCCACTAGAGATTTCATTGGCACTCTTCTGAGTTATTGAGGGGACTTAGGTTTGCACATTCTTGCTTACTCACACATTATGTCACCAACTGTCATTGAATTGTGCCTTGCATTTATGGCAGGCACTTGTGCTTAGGACTATGCTAATCTTAAAGTTTAATCTGGCAGCTCAAGATTATTATAAGCCAAATTGAATTTTTTCTTGAATCTTTTGAATTTTCAAAGCATTCTTAAAGCTCAAATACAATGTTTCAATAGCCCAAAGTTTCACCCCATTCTTCCTCATTTTTCAGTGATTTCTTTTGGAATTTTTAAGCACGTTCTGTGTTGTTCCCTAAAAGGAAGGTTCTTGGTCAGCCTTGGTCAGCATTATTCATCCACATCAACCTGGTGCTTCTTCACCTGGAGCTGTTTCCTATCAGGGCCTTGGAAGGTGTGTCCATACAGGGAGATGAGGTCCCCACATTCCAAGACATCCAACAAGGCAACCAGGAGGGGATCTGTCAGGGGACTCTCTTCTCTGCTCTCTTTTCCATTTTGGTTCCATGCCCAGACCTCCGACCTGCCCTGGGACATGGTCAGGTGACCTCCATAGTATTTTCAGGCTCCTGATGCAGGGAGATCCTCAGACTTGTTCTCTATGGATTTTCCTCTGCCAGGTGATTGATTAGTTACTCCTACTGTTGTACCTATTTCCTAATATACTTTGGATTTCTCTCTGCCAGTTGTGTGATTAGCTGCAACTCCTGGAGGTTGCCCTTACAATTAGCTACATTTTCTGTTGTATTGTAATGGATTCTAATATACTTTGTGTTAGTAAGTGCACCATTGCCACCCTTGTTCAGTGTCACATTTGACTCCTCCCTTGTTTCTCCTTTACATGTTCACTCACCCATTGTGCTTAGACCAGGCACTTAGTGGCCACCTAACACAACCCTGATCTACAGAATATCATTGTCACTGATACATATATATATGAGTGTTACTCTACCTACACCCTCAGTCAATTATATGTTGAACTGAGGGTGAGCTGATATTCTTATGTACCAATCAAAACATATATTAACATAGCTACAGGACTTACATTTGTCTGTCAGAATATACTTGAGTACTGAGTTCTAACACTTTGAATTTCCCTCTGCCAGTTGTGTAATTAGCTGCAACTCCTGGCAGTCACCCCTACAGTATCCATAACTTGGAGTCAGGGTATGTGTCAAAAGCTGTGTGCTGGTTGATGAGCAGGTTGAACCAGGGAGGTGTTGACAGGCATACCACTGGGAAGCCTCCTGCCAGTGTTGACCCCTCTCTGCTTCTCCAGGCTTGCTGATTTTTGGTGTTTATTCTGGTTGTCAGGCATTTGGAGCATAAAGTTTGTGGGGGGGGGAGGGCCCTTGGTTGTTTATTTACTCATATGCTTTTTTCTGTTCTCTTTTCTGATTACTGGTACCGCATCCCCTGACACATTTATGAGTAGTGATATGTGTGGGTCCTTTTGACATCTGGGTTATTAATGCTAAAAGGTTTCAAATCATGATTTTAGGGTGGTCCAGCTACTGGATGGTTGACAGCCTTGTTTTCCTTCTTCTAGCACTAGGTTGCATTAAGAGGAATGGCAATGGGGGGGGCTGACTCTGCACTGTAGGCAGCTTCTCTGCTAGGAGGAAAATGGCGAGCTGGCATGTCTTGCTTGGCTGCAGTGTCTAGTGTTATCTAGTGTTAGTGAAGCAGGTAGTGGTATGTGGTCAAGGGCCCCATGTTGACAATAGATTCAATTTATATTGGTTATCATCTAATAATAATGGAATTTGGTATTAGATTGTGAATGTTGACATTAACAAGTTACAGCGTATTCTGCATCCTGACATGCTTTCTCTTGTTTCTTTATACATGCATGTTTCTAACTCCTGAGCTTTTGTGAAGCATGGGGTCACCATCTAACCCCCCTTAAGCCAGATGTATACCACGGTCACTCATGAAGCTACTGTGGTAGATACCCACTATGTTTCCTCGTATCTCCAGCACTTGTAATCTTCTTAGTATACTATCTGTCAGTGTATTGAATTGTGGTGCATCAAGTACATGAGGTGTGCAGTTTCTAGGTCGATAGCCATACTCTCCAACTGATGGACTGTGCTTACGAGACAAAAGGAAAAGGGATCTTGTTTTGGCTCTAAATGAAGTGATGAAATTGTCCTTCTTGGGACCTTGCTTCCCTGACTTGTGACAAACGACACCCACCGGCATCACATTGATTTTGACTTGTGGCTGTGCAAGTCTGGAGAAACCGGGCTCGGAGGCTAATCACGACCTTGATTCCCACAATTGACATTTCCCCCGTGAGAGACAGCAAGTCTATTTATAATGCAACGCACTTGCCGCATTTAGTGTGGCGCGCGCACGTTTAAGCAGGGTTTGTTTACACCAAAGTTTAGAGTAGAGTAGCTAGAAAGGAAAAAGAGAAAAAGAACACGAGGTAAACTAACCAAAATCTGGATCATCAGGACCGAAATCGGGGTCGTTCGAAGGGGGAGACTCGCATTTTGTGCCGTTCGAGGTGCCGTTGAGGTGTGGGTCGATAGCGGCAGCTGCGGTTGTTGTGTTTGTGGATTCTGTGGCGGTGGCTGTGGCACCTGAGCTGGACGGGGTCGAGCCGGATGGGCCGGGGTCTGTTGGGGGGTAAGACCTGAATGGGGTGGGTGCGACGAGGGATCTGTGGAAGCGGGCTCTGAACTCGCTCGAGGCTGCGTCGGGCGGGGGGAGGGCGGCAGCAGCAGCTGCTGCCGCGGCGTATTGCTGAGCCTGTTGCTGGACCTGCTGCTGTTGTTCCGGGGAGAGGTCGACGGGGTAGGGGGGCGCGAGGTTGGGGGGCGCGAGACCGGCTTTGGCGGCTTGCTCGGCGTAGTGGGCGCGGCGGGCGTGGTCCCAGTGTTCCCATGCGTCTGCGAGGATGGGCTCGAGGGACGCGAGCTCCTCGTTTGTCATGTGGAGGGTGCGGAGGAGGTGCTGCTTGAGGAGGGGCGCGCAGGAGAAGGAGAGGAGGAGGGTGGAGGCGAAGGTCTGGCCGCCGGGGGGCGCGTGGGGGAAGGGGGGCTCGTGTGCGGGGTGGGGGGGCAGGTCGTGTGGGAGGACATGGGGGTAGTGGGGGTCGGGGTTGACGCGGTAGTGGATGTCGTCGAGGGGGATGTCGTTGCCGATCTCGCGCTGCTTGCGCTGCTTGACGAGTGCGCGGTGTTTGCGCTGGCGCTCGCGGGCGGCGGCGCGGACACGGTCGCGGCGTGCGGCCTCGTCGGGGGTGAGGTCGGGGGGCGCGGGGTAGTCTTGGCTGTCGGCGTAGTCGATGTGCTGGGGACTCGGCTGGGGCTGGGGCGGGGGCGGGGGCGGGTGGAGATGGTCGTGGAAGGGCAGGGCGAGCGGCAGGCCGGGCGGGGCGACGGCGTTGGTGCGGTCGCGCTCTCGTTTTCGGCGCTGGCGCTCGGCGGCCTTTTCCCGTTTGAGCCGCTGGGCGTCCGTCTCGTTCTCGCGGGGCCGTTTGCGGCTCGAGCTCGACGGCCCACTTTGTTCCATCCTGTTACGCGTGACGCTGCTGCTGCTGGCCGCAGGCGTTATGTCGTGACGGTTACTGCGAAACCCGTGTGACAACAAACCACAACTGTTTGGCGCCCCACCCCGACGCCAAACACTGTCCTTTTCTTTCGTCTCTCATGGCCCAGAGCTTCATTGGGTGCGTTTCTTCTCCTCCCAGCACTGCTCACTGCTCATTACACACAGCAAACCCATCTCCCTCGTCTCCCACTCCGATGTCCGCTACCGCGGCATTCTCGCTGGCATCGACCCCGCCGCATCCACCATCCAGCTCTCCAATGGTCAGTCTTTGTGTTTTTTTTTTCTCGCTCCTTCTCATTCTCCCCAGTCTACTCGATGGGCACAGAGTCACGACGGTAAGCGTCTCGTATTTCCCACGGCCGCACTGACCCCCAGGCAGACCCCCCGCCGAATTCATCCCCCCCGTCCAAGATCCCTACCAATACATCATCTTTCGCGCATCAGAAGTAAAAGACCTCGCCGTCGACGAGCCCGCTGTTCCCACCCACCGCAGCGTGCACGACGACCCTGCCGTTCTCGTACGTCTTTTCTCCATCACCACCCGAAATCTGCTTACATCCCTAGGCCGCACCACCGCCCCAACCACACGCGCCCGCACAACAAGCATACCCCCACCCTGTTCCCGTCCAACAGCCGTACCAAGCCCCGCCTGTCCCCATCCAGCAACCCCAACCCCAACCCCAGCCTCAGGCACCGCCCCAGCCCCAACCCCAGCACCAGGCACCGCCTCCGCGTCCGCAGCAGCAGCAGCAGCAACAACAACAGCCGCCCGCCCGGCGCACCGCCAACGCCAACGCCAACTCTGTCCACACGGCCGCCGCGTCCCTCGAGACCGTCGAGCGCGCCCTCGGCGACCTGCGCGTCTCCAACACCCGCGGAAGAGGCCGCGGCGCCCGCCCACCCAGACACGCCGCGCCCCATACCCAAGCACACCAACTCACCGTGCCCACTACCGACTTTGATTTCGCCAGCATGAACGCTAAATTCGACAAGGCCGCTTTGGGCACACGTGATGCTGCCCCTGTACCCGCGACGGATTCGACGACTCAGACGCAGGTTAATGGGACTTCGGACGCGTCGACTGGTGATACCCCGTCCCAGGGTGCGGGTGTTGCTGCAGCTGCGGGTTCAGCAGCGTACGACCCGAGCAAATCGTTCTTTGATTCACTCTCTCCGACGCCGATGCCTGCGTCTGCGTCTGCGGCTGCTGCGTCCGGCGGCGCTGGCGCCGCTGGTGCTGGTGCTGGTGTACCTGGCGCGCGGGGACGTAGGGGCGGGCGTGATGGGCGGAGTAGGAGGGAGGAGGAGAGGGAGAGGAACGTCGCTACTTTTGGAGAGCCGGGTGGTGCGCATGCGCACGCGCATGTTGGTGCGGGGATGTGGGGCGGTGCGCAGGGGTATGCGAGGCGGGGAGGTGCCCGCGGAGGGAGGAGGGGTGGTGGTGTCGTTGGTGTTGGTGTTGGTGTTGGTGCGAGGGTTTGAGTTTGAGTACTGGGCAGTCTGATTCGAGAAGAGAAGAGAAGAGTGAAATTGGTGATTCCTTCCTTGCTGTTTTGTCGTTTGTTCTAGCGCATTCAGAGAGCGCAGACTTTGTTCAATGAAATTGTTGGAAGCTTTACTCTTTGTTTGTTGTAGGTATGGAAAGTGCAGACTTTGTTCATGAAATCGTTGAAAGCGCTACTCAGATGAATTCTTTGATTTGTTTCACACATTCTGTGTTGCAGAGAGTAAAAACGAGTTTAGAAATTGGAGACGGCACGTTAGTGGCAGATGGGTAGGGGAGACAATATGTGGAAAGATAATATGAACCCGGCTTAGGATCAAATTGTAGTAAAAAGTAGCTATGAGGCGTAACCGGCACATTTGAAAAGGTGTCTGGCTGGAGTACCTACCGGAAGTGTCCGTAATTACCACCCTTTACCGTACTGTAAGACCTAGGACGCTATAGCTCATGTGCAATCGTGCAAAAATAGGTCTTGAAGTAAATCAATGATTCTTGCTATTTGTTTTTGGTTGTTGTTCATTTTCATATGGTGCATGATAGCGCAGAATTCGCCAATGGAGCGGTACATGCTGGTTAATATTTGCATTGCTGCATACGCATGAAATTGCGTGTGAGCTGCCTTCCGTAAATATCTCTGTTCGGTTGACTGGCCGTGGCTTCTGGTGGTTTTGTTGTGTATGTGTGCTGATGGGCTTACGGAATCGCCCAGAGAGAACTGCCTGCCTCATCCCTTCCGTCGCCCCATGCAACAACATTCGGTGCTCTGCATCAATCCGGATCTTCACACAGTTCCGAGAAGTTGGCCTTGCCTCAGCCGGCCATGGGTTCTGATGTTTGATCTTTGAATGGGTTTATTCGGACCGCCACATCCATCCTAGGTATTACTTCTGTTCTAACTTCTTAACACGTTGAGATATGTTTTTCGGGATCATATGTTCACCAAAGTTCTATGAGTCCGCGTAAACCTTCCAGATATGGTCGTACCGAAAGAAACACTATATCCTTGTCATGCTTCTCTAGATGTTGAGAGATGAACTTGTATCACTGGAATAGATTCACTTCCTTAACACGGGGGTACGAGGGTATCCAGATGCAAAAAAGTAACGAGATACATCCAGGCTATGCTAGTACACCTTTACCTCGGGCCTACAGTCATCCCATGCAGCGGGCAAAGCCTGCTAATTATTCTATCATCTTTGTGGATCTGAGCACAAGAAAATGCTAGAAACCAAACTGTCTCACTGATAGATCGGTAAGTAATCAATCCCTCAGTTCAATGTATCATTGACTAAGAACAACCGTACCTGATAGATCGGTAGGTAATCAATCCTACACGGGAGGTATTAGCAGGTATCGGTCCGGTGTATTGCATTGGCCTCGCTGATTGGGTCCCAACAGAAAACAGACCCGGAGGGGTGGGATGAGTGTTGCGTGGTTTGCTACATTTAGTCTTGCATTGTAATTTTTATTTAGGCCATGTTACACATCATTAAACGGTGATCCAACGCGTAGGCTGATCTGTACTTCTGTGTTAGACCAAAAAAGTCAGCTACATCAAGAAACACAACCTGGCGGCGGTGTCATTCACGTTCACATATGTATGAAGAACAAGACGTGCGACACAATTACCAGATTGATACGAGTCTGGTCAATTCCAGAAGTGAGCATACGAAAACGATTACAAAATTGACAGGAACAACGATGTGTGCGGACAGTACCAGAGACAGATATTTTGGTTTACCAGGGTTGTAAAACGAAAAAACTTCCCATAATGGAAGGCAGCAAAACCATCTTTGCACCTGTCTGTATTTAAAGGCCACATAGTTTCAATGGGGCTCATCATCGACACAAAATCATGGAATACGTTTTCAATCTTTTGCTCAGGCTGCTACTACTATACCTTCCTCCATGTTTTGAATCACAAGCTATGCAATACCTCCGCAATGTTGAAAAGACCTATGGCAACATAGCTCCTGCATCCCGGGGTGTGATGGAACAGGCCGAGCAGGTGGAAACCCATAACATTGCTCATCCTCAGCCTGTCCACATCGAGCTTGCGTCGCTTACTGGCTTCTGGAATGCCGCATCGTCCATGGTGTCCGAGAGGATTGCTGGTCTCGCCACATGCCTCTATTTGAAGCAGGTCGAGGCCAGCTGGACCGCGTACGTCAAGAATTGTTGCAAGATATGGACCGTGATTGCTTCCTTGACTGGTGCTATCCTCTTGTAAGTAGTTTACTAGTCCATCGAGGTTTGATTGTCAAGACTTTCCTCATGTAGAGTGACTCCAGAATTACTGTCTATGCCAGGAACGAATGGCGATCCCCTCGTCAGAGGGTTTGTGTACCTCTTTGTCTTTCGCCTTGCGGCTGCGTTTCTGTCGGCCACAACGTTGGAATATTACTTCCGTAAAGACAACTTCAGGAGCAAGACATTCGCTATTCTTTGGTACAAGGTACTTGCAAAAATAATATTCTTCCTCTTTAACACATCTAATGACAATCCTTTGCTGTTGGCAGCGGGTAAAACAATGCTGCCAATCTCACATGCATATGCCTTGGACCGTTCTTGCTTTGCCAGTCATTGCATTCTGTTGGTAAGTGGATAGATTATCCTCGGGAATTGTCTAGTCACTCACAAACACTATTGTCAGGGGATTCATTTTTCTTGTTCTCGCCCTCTTCTCCTCTGTCTGGCGTACTGGACTTTCTCCGATCCCCTTGCCAAAGGAAGACATAAATCCGCTCATAATTCGCCTCATTATTTCTTCGACGTCGATGACAGACCTGGTGTGGATCGCTTGGCTTATCTACACGCTAAGGGAATTAAATAAGAACAGTCAGATAGAACACATTACGCAAGAAGTCTGACCTCTACGTCCTCGTTCATAGGTTCCACTCTGCATTTGCCTCTTTGTCCCGTTGACCATCGGCGTTGCCTATTTTCTTTTTTGTATGCTTTTCTCTGACACGTTGTGCTCTCCTCACGGACAGCCTAATATGCCTATGATAACGATCCTTGTTGCCAAAACAAGACATTTTTACAATTTCTTCGATATCGCGTCAATAATAGTTGGATTGGTCGGAGAATATGAATATTCATATTATGTAGATTTGAATGTCACTAACCTTGAAATTTAAATTAGAGTTATATTAGAGCCTTTGTATCAGAGGAGAAGATACGGACTACTTGATTACTGATAGTACAGCTCGAGTCCGTCTCCTTCCCTCTACTTTCTACCATGCTCTTCGGACTTGAGGCCTAGCCCTTGGTAGATTCAATAGATCACGTCAAGCGCAGCTTGCTGAAAGTCCTGAAAGGTGATAATGAGAAATGATACGGAAGAGTAAGACCTGGGATCTTGAGTTGATTAATGCCGTAAGTACATATGAGTTTCGGGAAACGCCGAGCGGCCCGGCAACAGACCGGGAAGTAAATTATTGCAAAGTCCACATGTCCATGTCCTGATATGATTTACGCGTGATCAGAACGCGTTTTGACGCGTATTGGTCTATATAGTTTATGTCGCACAAAAGAAGTAAAAGAGCTCGCCGTCGACGAGCCCGCTGTTCCCACCCACCAGAGTGTGCACCACGCGCTTTACGACAACAACAACAAACAATAGCAAGAATCAGTGATTTAAATTTCATTCAACCACACAGAATCTGTATAAAAAAATCGAAGAATTCTTCTGAGTAGAGCTTTCAACGATTTCATTAACAAAGTCTGCGCTCCCATGCGCTACAACAGACATAATAGCAAGGAATCAACAATTTCACTCTCTCTCAACTCAGATTAAACTCCAACCACACTCAAACCCTCGCACCAACAACACCAACAACACCAACACCAACACCCCTCCTACCTCCCCGAGCACCTCTCCGCCTTCCATACCCACCACCAACGCCCTGCGCACCGCCCCACATCCCCGGACCAACATGCGCGTGTGCATGCGCGTGCGCACCACCAGGCTCTCCAAAAGTCGCGACGTTCCTCTCCCTCTCCTCCTCCCTCCTACTCCGCCCATCACGCCCGCCCCTACGTTCCCGCGCACCGGGTACACCAGCACCCAGCACCAGCACCAGCACCAGCACCAGCACCAGCACCAGCACCAGCACCAGCACCAGCACCAGCACCAGCACCGCCGGCCGCAGCAGACACAGACGCAGGCATCGGCGTCGGAGAGAGTGAATGAAAGAACGATTTGCTCAGGTCATACGCTGCTGAAGTCGCAGATGCAGCTGCAGCCGCACCCTGGGACGGGGTACCCGCAGTCGACGCGTCTGAAGTCCTGTCAACCTGAGTCTGAGTCGTAGAGTCCGTCGCGGGTGCAGGTGCGGCACCGACGGAATTGTGTGCCCAAGGCGGCCTTGTCGAATTTTGCATTCATGCTGGCGAAATCAAAGTCAGTGGTGGGGACGGTGAGTTGGTCTGGGTGGCGGCATGTCTCGGCTGGCGGGCACCGTGGCCTCTTCCGCGGGTGTTGGAGACGTGCAGGTCGCCGAGGGCGCTAGACCGTCTCGAGGACGCTGTGGCCGTGTGAACAGAGTTGACGTTGGCGGTGCGGGGTCGCGCGGTGCCTGGGGTGATCGGTGTAGCGGTACCGTAACATATGCACCCACTAGTCACTGTTGACTCTCTGCAGCCCGAGGTGCAAGGAGAGAGTAGGGAGAGCCGGATGCGAAAGGAAAGGATTATGACTAAGGTTACAACAGCAGTGCAACTGACGACCTGCATCACGCACTCTACCATCACGCGCGAAGACATGCCCAACTGTTAGACAGGTCGACACGAACGCAGACAGATGTATGGGTCAAAATTTTGAAGACGGAACAGATCACTATGGACGACAACTTAAAACCATTAGGAGTGACGATCTCGTCACCCCCGCTTCTTAGCTCAGTAGTGTAGCTTGCCGGCGGTTAAATTTTATTTATTCATTCTCTGCAGGTCCTTTATTACTTGATATCTTCTTGTCCTTATCTATGGCTTCCACTCTAAACCTCTCGGATACCTCTTCTACTCTTCCCACTCAGCCTATAGTTGCACCTACTCATCGTCCTCGAACTCGCTCCCAGCCGCGTTCGTCTCTCAATGTCGGCGGATCCACCGCTTTTCCTGCTTCTCTGCGCGTTGTACGTGATCCTGTTGCATTCCTGTTGCAACAAGCTTACACAAGTACATATCAGACGGCATCACTGGCAGAAAGTGTGGCATAGATGGACATTATGGTTCCAAGTACATTGACTTATGGGAACAACTGCTGATCGCGGTACCGCGGTTGCCCACCGGTACTAGTACGATATATATTTTTGACATCATACCAGTTCAACACACAACCCGCCTCTATATCTCATCCACTACGTCAGCAATGGATTTGGGTTGCCCCACCAGGTGGATGCTGTAGTGGCAGCTGTTGCAATCTGTTTTGATATCATCTCAGCAGAGTCTGCTTTTGTGTTGGAAAGGGGAGCTTTGATTTTGCCAGTCAAGTATCTGTATATACCATGCCTACATGGAGCTTTGACAATAGTTGTTTTGAATGACAGTCAGTCCAAGCTTTCAGATTTTTCTTCTGCCTGTAGCAGAAAGAGGTTTGGGTTGCTAGACATTTTTTGTTTCAGTTCTGGGAAGTCTTAGTTGGCCTTGATTGTTCAGATCAAAATTTTTATGAGTCTTACATACTAAGTAGCTAGGGCCCTATATCTCTATATAATGGAATGACCATTTTATGAGAAATGATGTGATGACTAAGGCTGACCAAGAGTGGCTAAGAACCTTTCTTTTAGGGTAATAGCATAGACAGTGTTGAGACAAAGCGATCATGTTGTGGCCACCATAACTGTGCTGCAATATCACACATATCACATCCAATATCACACTTACCATTGTCATGTGGACAAAGGAATATTTCCTCATATATATTCTTTACTTATGATACAGAGGTTGGGATTAAGCATTGAGTTACCCACACACACTTGGAGCCCTAATTGTAAGGGTGGCCTTTGAAAGCTCTGGCTCAATTACACAGCTGGCAGAGGAAGATCCAAAGTGTATTAGTGTATGTATAAGTAAGTAATAATAGCTACACAGCTGGCAGAAGGAGATCCAAAGTATATTAGTGTATGTATAAGTAAGTAATAATAGCTACACACCTGGAAGAGGAAGATCCAAAGAAACAAGTCCAAGAATTCACCTTGCCAGGTGCTCAAGAAAATAAAAGTAAGTCACATAATATATAAGTTCCATGTAATAGTTACATGTCCAAATCACCTGTTTGGGTCACATGTCTGCATCACATGTCTAGATCACATGTGCAGCTGAGTCTGAAAAGAGGGAGTAAATGATGGCTTGATGGCAGGAATTACTCCCTCTTTTAAAACTAAGACCAATTTGACATTTGGGGGAGTCTGACATCAGACTAAGTAAGTTTAAGGAGTGTGGCCTGTGCTATCTCCAAACCAAGTGGGCAGAAGTCTAGAGGGTCAAGAGCAAGGCTGAAAAGTGAAGAACTAGATGTAAAATAGTAGTCTCTTGACACTAACCAAACAGAATGAGGTTTAGATGGAGACTAAGTACAAAGAGGTTTGAGGATAAAGCCTCCAACAAGCTACAAAATTCATGCCAAAGGCACAGATCATAGCTTGTCTCTATTTAATGCAATGATTGTGTTGTGAAAATTCATGGATGACTAAAATCTGTCAGTACTGACCAAGAACCTTCCTTATAAGGTGAATTTTTGCTTTTCTCACCAATTTTAGCAGTAAAAACAGATTTCTTTCTATAGAACAACTGAGGTAGGTATATCACATTGTTTGGTCAAGTATGCTAGGCACCAAAGAGTTTGAAGGTGTGAAAAAGCCAAATATTTTCTGCTTTGACTTAATTTTTCCACATTTTGATTTTGCTTATTGGCAAAACTTCAACAGTCATAGAGTGAAGCTCAAAGATGGAATTTGGAATTGGAGCTAAATGGAAATTTTGAGTTTGCAAACAAGGTTGCAGCTAAAGCAAAATGAGATTGAGGTAAGGATAAGGTTGAATTACTGTCAGAAAATTCCCTGATGCCTACTTCCAAAAGCTATTGTCAGTGACCAAGACTCATATTTTACAAGTATCTTCTGGTCCCATTTACATGAGTTGATTGGTACACAGCTAAAAATGTCAAGTGCCTACCATCCAGAAACTGATGGAGCAGCGGAATGCACAAACTGTACTGTAACCCAGATGATTAGACAGTGTGTAAACCCCTAATTAGAAAGACTGGGTATCCAAATGACCCACAATAAAATTTGCCATCAATAGCGCTCACTCAGAAAGTATGGGCTACTCCCCATTCTTCCTCAACTATGGGAGAATGCCCAGGATGATGACCTGGAACTCCACAAACAAGGATGAGTATCCTGGGGTATGAGTATTTGCCCAGCATTTAAAGTCTGCAATCTTGGCTGCCCATGACAGTATTCTAGCTGCTTGAGTAAAGCAGATGAGGAATGCCAACAGAAAATAAATTCCAGTTCCATTCAAGGAAGGTGACTTTGTATGTATCAACTGAGAATATGACTTTTCCCAGGGGATTAGCACAAAAACTGATCCCCAAATTTGTGGATCCTTATTTACTTCTGAAGAACTTTGGCAATCATTCTTTCAGAGTGCAGCTTCCTGCACATATGAAATGACAAGGCATTCATAATTCATTCCATGCATCCTTACTATGCATACATCATCCTAATAATGATAGGAGATTTCCAGAAAGACTGTACTCCCAGATCATCTCTGAAATTAAACCAGACCAAGACAATGAGTGGTTGGCCAATAAGATTGTGAGCCATGCAGGGTCAAAAACTAATGCCATCTTTGAGGTACTATGGCATGCTGGCAACAAGACCTGGCTGCCATACAATCAAGTCTAAGAATTGGATATTCTCTCCCTGGACCTAGAAGCCCTTAATGTCAAAATAATTTACGAGCTTCCAGAAGGAATGAGAAAACCCCCAACAGATGACCCTCAGGGTTTCCTAGGGTCCATTGCCCTTGTACCTATAAATACCCCCTGCTATTATCTCCTCTTCATTCTCTTCAGCTCACTGACATCTCCCTGAAGTTATTCATTCTACCATCACACTTTGCATTGACCAGTATGTCTCACTGCCTCAAAAACCACTATATCCCCCATCCTTGCCTCGCAAAATGCCCAGATGGATTTGTCCAGTTCACTGCCATGGACCCCAACCTCATCATTCATCCTGCTCAGCTTCTCAAATTCCTCAACTTTGATAATGATGTCTGCCATCGCAACTTGACTGCCACCACCATTGAACCTGTTGGCTATGAGTCTTTTGCCACGGTATATAATGCGACCAAGGGCAACAACCCTTGTAAGTTCATCACTTGCAACCCCAGCACCAGAGATTGGAATTATGACAACTTCCCCAGGCTGCTGAGGAGCATGAAGCATTGACCAGAAACAACAACAATGGGTTGTCCTTTCTGGGCAAGGGAGATGGCCACTCAGAGGATACTTGGAATCCTTGACACTGCTTCCTTTCCAGGTATTCCTTTACCTCTTGCTCCAAAAAATTAATGTAGAGTTTAATGAACTCTTCTGGGGCATTGGGGATAATATTAGCCTCTAAAATTTGCTGGATCACAATATGTTTAGCCACTCTAGTGGCTAACCATTGCCTAGTAGAGGCTTTGAGAACCTCTACACAATCCCTCCAGAATGCAAGAACTTTCCGGTTGAGAATCTCATCCGGACCTGTTTTGTGCTCTGTATCTGAGGTATCAGGTGCTTTCTCAGGGACTGTCTTGACATAGGCTGAGAACGTTGTTCTCTGCCCTAAACCTGATAATGGGCCAGGTTGCAATGGGACTGACTCCTCCACATAGGCTTTCCTATAGGTACCCTGCACACCTATTGAGGTGCGTTGAGGTCACACAGTTCCAACTACAGAGCTCTGTCAGAGCTTGGTCTGGCTCACCCCTTGTCTCACACTAGGAGAGGCTGCTCCAGTCTCTTCACTCTGTGCAGACAGTTGACCATCATCTGATGGTTGAGTGGGAGTAGCAGAAAAAAGGCCTCCTGGCATTCCTCCACCTCCCACACCCACAGCATGACATGATGTGGCATTGCTCCCTAATTCTCGTGGAGCGCTCTGAGGTGCTCTACTTGCTGAGTTCCTGGGATCATGCCCAGAAACTCCTCTCTCCATGGACATTGATATGCCCACTCTCTACTATAATGGTTTCACTCTGAACCCATTCTAGTACAATCACTGATTGTAAACTTTGAACTTCTTTTGCGGAAGTTCAGTCACTTGCCATAGCAAAGATAGTCAATGCAGGTTGACTTAAAAAAACGTAACATAGTTACTGAGCCTTTCACGCATAAGACTGTAAGTCAGAACCTATCTATTGATTCTGGCTATGGTTGTGCAAAAAGACTACTTGAGGTTATGTAAGATAACCTCAATGCTTATATACTAATTAACAATTACATAAACAATAAATAATGATAATAATAAAGTATGAGTACTTTATAATAAGTACTGTAACAAACACAGTCCATTACACAAATGCCATGTAATTACAATGATATTCAATGCTTTGTTGGACTAGTCAACTACATTAGTAATTTCTTACCAGATGTAATGGCCTACACTGGACCTCTTATGGCCATGACCCAGAATGGGTCCCCATCTTGTCTCATTGGTGACTGCTCTATTGGCAGTGTTTCAAAATGGTCAAACAGATCTGCGCTAAGATGCCAATTATATGACCAATTGACACTAGGCTTGACAAGCCTATATGACTCATTTGTGATGCCTCAAAGACTGGGGTAGGGGCCATGTTTGGCCAAAGAAAGACATGGCAGATGTACTGACCTGTGGGATTTATGTTGCATAAATTTATGACAGCGCAATAGAACTATGCAGTACATGAGTTAGAAACACTCACAATTCTAGAAGCCCTCCTCAAATGGGAGGATAAATTGATGGGTTATATAATTACAGATCATAAAGCACTTGAGGTTTTTAAAACTCAGATGCATTTGTCACCTAGGCAGCATTGATGCATTCACTACATGTTGCAATACCAGTTTGACATAACATATGTCAAAGGTGAACTTAATAAGGCCACAAATTGTTTGTCACAGTATTATGAAAATGACACCTATGAAGACATCTATTACATCCATGATTTTGTCCAGGCAGACAAACATATTGACACAGAAAGCAAAGATTTGCCCTTGCATAGGTTCCATAAAATTGTGGAACATCAAGTAGAGATACGAGCCATGCAAGCTTATGAAGTGCACTGCAGTAAGCAGCTCAAGGAGCAACTAGAGTTCAGAGACTTAGAAGCTCAGCATATGTTGGGAGCAGAGATGATGCACAGCCAGTAGAAGAACTATTGTCAGTTGACAATGACCCAACTCTGGCCCAGGCTCTTGGAACTGGAAACAATACGTCCAAGTCCCTGAGATGAAACAATGCACATCTGCACATGCATATTCAACAAGGATACTTGTAAGACAAGATGTTCACCAAAATACTCAACAGGCCAAGAGAGCACCCCCGCTTTACTATTGAGCATGAGCAGAAGCTCATTTATATGGTGAATGTAGTGGGCTCAAAAGTGCTGTGTGTGCCAAGAGATCAGTCATTGATAATGACTACCTTGGAGCAAGCCCACACTATTGTGGTGCATTTTGGGTATTGGAAGATGCTTGACTATGTGTGTCAGGCATACTGGTGGCTACAGATGGCCAAGGAGATCAGTCAGTTTTGCATGACATGTGAGGTGTGTCAACAGTTAAAGACATCGAACCAGAAACTGGTAGGGAAGCTATATTTGCTTCCAGTCCCAGTAAAACTATGGGACTTGATAGGCATGGACTTCATTGGACCATTCCCTGAGTTGCATGGTTTTAACTACCTGTGGGTAGTAATATGCTGCATGACCAGTATGATCCATCTTATACCAGCTGTTATAACAACAGCAGCATCTGAACTATCATGGATTTATCTCAAAGAGATAGTACACCTGCATGGCTTACCTAGTTCAATTGTGAGTGATTGAGACTCTAAGTTTACTTCCAAATGGTAGAAGGAATTGCATAAATTACTGGGAGCCAAACTGCTCATGTCTACCTTGTTCCATCTGCAAACAGATGGCCAGACAGAGTGTGCAAGTCATAATGTTGCACAGATTTTCTGGGCATTTGTATGTCCTAATCAGAAGGACTGGGTTGACCATATTTCTATAGTCAAGTTTGCAATTACTGTGAGTGTGTCTGAGACTACAGGGTACATGCCCTTTGAACTAAACAGTGGCTACATACCATCAATGATAAAGGAACTTTGTAGCAACAAAGTTATTCACAAGGGAATCAAGGATTTCATGCAAACAGCACTCACAAACCTGGCAAATACACATGATGCAATCATGGAGGCTTGCATCTTTCAGATGCGTCAAGTAAATAATTGCTGCAGTGGCAAGCCAGATATTACTAAAGGAAGCTTGGTATACCTGTTAACCAAGAACCTGAATCTTCTGAAAGGCAGAGCAAGCAAGCTATGTCCCAAGTAAGTGGGACTGCACAGGGTGCTGGAGGCTGAGCTGAGTACATTGAACTATGTGCTTGAATTACCAACAGTGCTACAGGCATGATAGATAGTGCCTAAGTTCCATGTGTTACTGCTGTGACCACATGCAAAGAACAACAATGTGCTGTTTCCAAATTGCACAACACCAGAATCGGCACAGTCAACAACCAGAAATGGTTTGTTGATGACCTGATACGTCATTGGTGGAATAAACAAGGGCACCTTGGATTCAAGGTGTGGTGGAGCCTTGGAGACACTACCTGGGAACCTCTGACAAACTGCAAGAACCTTGCAGCATTGGACCAATATCTGGTATTGCAGGGCATGAAATGCCTGCAGCAACTGGCACAATGCGTTGGTAATGTGTAATTATAGTGGTGGATGGGTCTGGTAGAGTTACTGGACTTTGTGGATGTTTGGCCACCAGTGGAGTTAGGAGAATTTTACTAGCCTAACACTTTATCACATGACACATCAAGTGTTGTTTATACATAGTAAGACAAAATGGCCTACTGGGGCCCTATCCAGCATGGACAGAGCTCAAAAAGCTCTGATGGGGGGGAGGACCTATACAGGGTCCACATCAGTACTTAGCATGGCTGCAAGGACAAAATCAACTGGACTATGGACAGCAATGTCCATATGTTGAGAATGTGTCATATCCAGGGTGTGAAGAGCCACTCTCATACCAGACATCCTACTACTTGGAGGACCATGGAGAAGGAGCAGTCTATGGGCTGCAGATGGGGTACATGGAGGTGGATGAGGATGGGCACTATGGGCACCCAGTGCAACAGTCATATGCAAGTGTGGTGGTGCAGCCAGTGCCACTACTAAGAGCAGCTAGGCAAGAATATGTGCTGTATGTGCAATCCATGAATGAGGTGCTGTTGCAGCGCCTGGAGCAAGCAGGGCAACCTGTACCGGCAACAGCAGCTTTTCTCCAAGATAGCTTGGCTGTCATTATAATTGAGGGACTTCTTGACCAAATTGAGATGATGAAGAGGCAGCACATGACAGTGCTGGAACACATTGAGCAAGCAGGGAAATGCAAAGCACCTGTGCATGAAGAAACAGTGGTAGAGCTTGAAAGGGCTAGAGCTCCAGTGAGGCGACCCCAGGAAGTCATGCAGGCACCAGTGCCTGCCATAGTGCAACCTCCTCTGCTACACCTACCACCCCCCCCCCCCCTGTTGTCAGTATTGATTTCAGCATGGCCAGAACCAGCCATGCCTCACTGTCTACATGAGCTGAATGCTCCAGCATTGATAGAGAACCCCCTGGCCAAACTATTGCTAGAGCCATGCAACAAAGTTATGGCCAATGCTCCAGTGCTGCAGCAGGAGTGGACAACTGAGGCATGTCATGTGCTTACAATGAGCCTCCAGGCTGGACTGAGCAGTCAGGGAGAGGCACACTTAGCACCTGAAGTCCCTGAGCTAAAAGCTCAGCTTGCTGTAGTGGAGAGTCATGGGCTCTCTGCATCTGCACATGCCCTGGATATTCTTGGGCCAACCAAACATTGTCGAGGCCAGAAGCCACCAGTCAATGCATCAAAGCTGGATGTCATAGACTTTCCTGGCAATGTGCCTGCATGAGCCAGTCTAGCTCAACTTTTATTTATGCATGCCATGTTGATTCCAGCACTCCTCCTCAGTTTGCAGTGGTCAAAGTGACCATCAACCCAAGGACAGTGGAGCAGTATGATGGGTTAGTAGTAATCCAACAAAAGACTGTGTCCACCTCCAAGGGCAAGGAGAAGGTGGTCACTGAGCTTGACAATGAGAGTAATTATGGGCAGTCCAATCAGAGGAGAGTGAATCAGCTGTGCAGTGCTTCCAGTGCACACAATGCAACAAGAAACTCACTACAAAGAATACAAATGTAGTAAAGGCTGCAGTTGCCCAACAACATTGGGCAATAAACAATTTTTCTAGGTGCATTTCTGATGGACTGGGAATTAAAGTGTGGGAGCCGCTCAATGTTGAGCAGCTCAACTTGTGCTTCAGAGGAGCACTGAGTGATTGTATGTACTATTCACTGTACAGCAACACTGTCCTTGTCAGGGCTGATGCCAATAGGGTGGTGGCCTCTGAATTCAACACACAGTAGCAGGCAAAAGTGCCTGCAACTATTGTTTACAAGTATACTCCACATGGGTTGCCATGCACACCATATGAGCTGGAATGGCTCTACAAATACTATGCCAATGAGCATATTCCCTATTGCAACTATATTGTCACATATATGTTGATTTCTGAGCTGCTGCTAGTTGTGCAGCATTTGGATGATACCCTGCATGATCATACCATGCAGATGATTTGTCAGGAAACACTCCCTTTTCTCTTCTCTCTTTCTTTTCCTTTTCTC
This sequence comes from Termitomyces sp. T70a, assembly GCA_017657195.1. Classification (NCBI taxonomy): domain Eukaryota; kingdom Fungi; phylum Basidiomycota; class Agaricomycetes; order Agaricales; family Lyophyllaceae; genus Termitomyces; species Termitomyces sp. T70a. The sequence goes on along the minus strand of JAGGAT010000143.1, from coordinate 15,566 downwards.
ATCTCTTTTTTCTGGTGTCTCCACACTTACATTTATTCTATTGATTTACTTACCTTTAGTCCAGTTGGCTGGTGGCTGTGTGCTTTGTAAGCATTTGTCCTAGCAGCTGCTGACTAAGCATTTGCCCCAGCAGATGCTTACATAATTGGGCCATGTGACTTTTAACACTATTTTCAGACCCTTGGCTCTGGAGAATCTTAGACTTGTTCTCTTTGGATTCCCCTCTGCCAGGTGATTAACTACTTACTATCCTTGTTATATTTACCTTCTAATATACTTTGGATTCCCCTCTGCCAGTTGTGTGGTTAGCCACAACCTCCAGAGGTCGCCCTTACATGATTCTTGCTGATCCCATATACTGAGATCTGAAAAATCCAATCTGAGGTCCTGAAAATATGGATCTTGTCAAACAACAACATATTCCAATGTGCTTCCTGCATGTAAAAGAGGATGGAACATCAGCATTGTGCATCATGCATGCACCAGACTCATCTTGTCCCTTTGACCTCAAACAGGTAGTGCAATATGTGCTGATATTTGGATGACCAGGTCTGGAGAATACCTGGCAGGAAATTGTCTTCAACTTTGCATTTTGTATGCACTGGCAAACTCTGTTCAGATTTGCACTGTGCCAAGCTCTCTGCACAATTGGCACAACTAGTTTCTGTGACTAACATTGCAATTGATGACATGGCCATGACAATGGAATCAGGTGAATTGCCAGACAAAAATGAGGGGTTGTGAGATCCTAGTTACCTGTAAGTAATTGCAAGTTGTTTAACTTGAAGCCAGCTACTAATGCATGATGATTCTAGATTGCTAGTATTTTCTGTACTGTACTCTTGGCAGTTCTATAGGACCATGTACCTAATTGATTTTATAGTGTTGGCACCACTTTTGATTCAGTCCTTTGTGCACATATGCACACCAGTCTTCAGAGCAATGTGTGCTTCAAGACATTAATATACCCTTAGATCATTGGCCTTCAGGCCACTTCTGTCATTGGTGTAAGATCTTCTGACTCAAAGTTTGTTCAAGAAGAATGATTGGCTGTTAAGGAGTGCATGCTAATGCCTCCTTTCTGACTTGTTTGTTAGATCAATTCATTGGTCTTAAAGAGGGGTATGTAACTGGATCGTTACATTATGATGACCTTATTCTGATAATCATTATGCATGTGATGCTAATTACAACATTATTATATTATGTAAGCTAACATCTTGTATTCACAACATATCTAGTCTAATCTAATAATTCAGTCTAATTCAGCTACTGCATGAAACATGAAAGATTGTTCTATCTGTAGCCACAGCTACATGCTCCTTGGCCTAAGATGTCCACTCCTTGGAGACTCCAAGCTGTGGCAAGTGATTGCTTTGCCTGACTCCCCCAAAACTCTACCTTTTTATACTCCTCCTTCATGCATAGACCATAAGTTTTACCAGTGTGATTTGGCACCAGTTTTGATATATTGCCAGGCCTGGGCACTCAGTTTATCTTGTCTCCAAGTCTGGGTACTGGTTGCAGAGTTTTTTCCAGTGCTTGGCCTAGTAAATTTTCTTCTTCAGCTTTACTTTCTGCTAGTGCCTTGCTACCCCTTTTCTCTTTCTCTTGGCATTTCCTCCATCTTTCTGGCTGTCTGCCTGCATGGTCATTAGTTTTGTGGGTGCTGGTGGTGTTCATGAGTTGTGGCTGAGTACTGAGTATAAGGTTTGTCAGTACAAATAGCAAGTGATAACACTTTGTGATGACTGATCTGATAATTTCAGAGCTTTGGCCTGAGATCTCATCAGATCTTTTTGACACTGCCACCAATTGGTTTATTATCACTTGGTCAGTATATTTGGTAATTGCTTTCATGCTTCTTGGCTTACTAGAGAACAGCTTTTGTTGCATGGCTGGATTATTTTGTTCTTTTTACAAGGTATATCACTTTTGTCTACAATTTTTGATGTTTTTGGCTTATAGTTTTCAGCCAGTACTAGACTCACAGTTTTCAGTCTGTACTATTATAATAAATATCCTTTCATTATATTTTGACATGCTTTTCTCAGACTGGTCTTGTGTTTGAGACCACTGTAGCACCTCCTCCACACTAACTACTAACTGCCCTCAGTCAGCCCAGCCACACAGCAAACTTCTTTTGCTGATTGGGCATTGATTTTTTGATCCCAGAGAGCTGTTTTCCTTTTTAGTAGAATATCAAATTTTATTTTACTTCTGAAAACTCTCTGTCTCTCTCTGCTCCATTTCTCAATTTCAACTGCCACTATATAAAAGTGTGCTGTTTCATGCCTTAAGTCTTCACCATGGCTTCTTCTAGTACTTCCAATGCTTCTTGCAAGTCTCCTGCAGACTCCTTTGCCAACCTTTGAAGATCTGTCAAGCATGACATCAACTCAGTAATTTTAGCAATGCTTAATTTACTGCTTTTTGCATCTGCTATGATTGGTATCTGTGGCATTGCCAGGACTTTTCCAGAATTGAACAGTGACCACACATGCTATCTTCATATCACTAACTTGGTGGGTACTCTGGCACCATTATATTTATTCACTTTCATCACTGTACAGTGCTTTGCTGATTAGGCAGATTTCCTGCATCTGACCAATTAGAAGGGCTTGTTTGAGGCACTGTCAGTCATCCTGCCTCTCCTGGACTGTCAGCTTGCAGAGGACATTCCCAACATCAAGGTGTTCTTTATATTTGTAAATGTTATTATCTGTATTTAGTTGAACTATCAGGAGGCCCATAAAAGAGAAGCTGTGGAGGTATGAACTCAGTCTTTTGGTCTCTGCCTCACTACTGACTATATTACTTGGGACTTGGAAACACAATGCCAATCTTGTGTTGACCATGATGTCAAGATGTCTGGTCTGTCCTTTGCCAAGCTCAGCAGCAAGTGCAAAGCTAACATAAGTTTCCAGCTACTTGTTTTGCTGATCTCTCACTTTGCCTCAATGTGCTTATACTTGCTGTTACCGTCTTCAGGCTGACTCTGAGGGCAAGCCTAAACCCAAAAAACTCAAGATTTTGCCAGCTGCTGGTGAGCTTGCTTCTTATTCTTTTACTTCCATTTTATTTACTAATTTGACTGCTAGTGAGCCACAAGCATGGCAGCAAGGCTGCTCTTGCACTCCTGGGTGAGGTCAATACTACTCTTGAATTGGTTTAGCTTACTGACAACAGAGCCTTGGTCCCTCATCCTACCCTTCTGTCAGGTTCCACTAACTGGAGGCTTTCTCCAAGAAGCAATGCTCTTATGAAGTGGACTTGAGTGCCAAACTATGTGTACTGAGGTGTTGAGTGCTCTGAGATGTTATCTGGGGCATGAGACAGCAAAATGAGCAAGTTCTAAAGTTAGCAGCTTGCTCTGTGGCTGGTAGAGGTTATCTTAGAGCAAGGGTTGAGTCAGAGAAGAGATTCCTTGATGAGACCAGAGTGGATGTGGAGCATGGAGAGCATGCCAGTCAATAGAGTGCATACTGAACAAACTTAGACTGAGGGCAAGCATAGGAGAGATGAGAATAGCAAGCATGAAGGAAAAAATGCAATCAAAGTTAAGGTAATATTGAGACTAAGATATAGGTAAGCTACCTATGGTCTTTTTATACTATGGATCTGAGGTTCAACTGTCTAGGATAGTTCCAAGAACTCTATGTGTGGTGGTGGGGCAGAGGGGTAGCTGTATTTGAGAAGATTATGTACATGGCCCATAGAACAATAGAGATCTGGGTGCTTGGCATTGGGTGTGATGCATAATAGCCAAGTGATGGCTAGGCACTATTTGGATAGTAGTGGTCCAGGATGTAATGCTTGATTGTTGTGCTTCTGCTGGGTGATGCAAGTGATGGCAGGCATGATCTGGCATGAGAAGGGGGGGAGTCCATGCACCATGGCTGGCAAAATGGTGGTGTGGGGTTCCCAAGGGGGTTCCAGAGGTGGATGGTCTGGAGGAGGTGCTTGGGGGGGTTGTTACACCTCCAGGTGCACTGTGATGCTGTGGACCTGGCTATTTAGCAACAGCTTTTTGGCCTCAACATTTCACTCCAGATGTACAAGCTCCTTTCCAAGTACTTGAAATATCTTGACCATGCCCTGGTATTCTCTGACATCAACTATACTGGGTCTTTGACTGATGGTCTTCAGGTCTCTTCTGAGGTATGTTTCTTTCCAACTTTACAGTCCATCTTAATATTGACTTAGATTTCTAGTCTATTATCAAAGATTCAGACATTGAGTTTGAGAATCCCCTTCAGAATGATTCCAATAGCACCATGTACACCGTTTAGGAGGGTACCTCAATATAAACATTGTTCTTGCCCCTGCTGTCAGGGGACACTCCCTTTCTCTTCTTTTCTTTCTCTACACTTTCTCTATACTTACATTGTTTCATTGCCTTTACTTACTTTAGTCCAGATTGGCTGGTAGCTGTGCCCCCCTTGACATGTCAGGCCTAGCACAGCCACTAAACACCCACATTGCTTACTTGATTTACCTACACTCACTACTGGCACCAGAATCTGTTTCCATCAGAAAAAGTGATGAAGAAGTGTGTCATGCCATTTCTTTTGCAGCTTTTTACTTTAGAAAAAGGCATTTTCCACTGTCTCAAACCTTTTTCCCTTGAAAATATGTACATTGGAAATGGCATGACACACTTCTTTGTCACCTTTTCTGATGGAAACAGGTTCTGGTGCCAGCAGTGACTAGTCCAGATTGGCTAGTGGCTGTGCCCCCCTTTAACACATCAGGCCTAGCACAGCCACTAGCCACATGACTTATGTTTATTTTCTTGGACTCTGGCAGGGAGATCCTTAGACTTGTTCTCTTTGGATTCTCCTCTGCCAGGTAATTACCTACTTACTGTCTCTGTTATACTTACCTTCTAATATACTTTGAATTTCCCTCTGCCAGTTGTGTGGTTAGCCACAACCTCTGGAGGTCACCCTTACATCTGCCTTGTATAGCATGGTTTTTAGCAAACCCCTCTCCTTAATTCTGTAGCCTCAATATAGTGTCTTTAAGCCAAGGTTAACTGCCTTCTAAGTTGCTTTTCCATAATGGGAACACAACTTTTTCAAATCTGGTCAACGTTCAAGTTTTTATTCCTATTTGGAGGTTTGAACTCCCATGTTGATGCCCTGCATCCTTATTTAGTTCTTACCAGTGTCAATAATAGATGACTGTTGTTATGCTTTGTCTTTAGTGTATTTTACTTAGCCTATTATTCTGCTTTGGTTAAACAAGTAATAAATACTTGTAGCCAAACCTACTGATGTCATACCCTAAAATGGTTGCCTGCTGAGCTTGTGATAAAGCCCTGTGGCCACTTTAGTCTTCTAGTGGTAGACCCAGCTCACAGTCAGTGGGCTCATGGAGCTTTACTGATCCAAAAAAAATGTTCTTAGTGATGACTTCAGTAGGTTTTCATAGTTATTCCCTTAGCTCTTTTAACTCAGTGGGTGTAATGTCAATCCACTGTTCTATGCCTTTTGGCAAAGCTAGCTTTTTATGAGCTTTATAGGGTATAACTCTAAATGCCACCACTTGTGCCTGCCAAATTGACCCATCCAACTTGGCTACAATATAATTGCCTCCACAAGTCTTGGCAACAACTACCATAGGCCCATGAAACTGTGGCAACATTCTAATGCTGAAGAAACTTTCTGTAATCATATTTTTGACCAGGACCAGATCCAATGGTTTGAAATTGAAGTCCTTTATTGAGCTTTTATGCTCTTCTGCAAACTTCAATGCCCACTGGAGTTTGTCCTTTCCAACATGCTCCTTCATTTCTTCAACATGCTGATGGTGCTTGACTAATGCTCTAGCCCAATATCCAATCAGCTCCTCTGTTATTAGAGGTCCCTCTGGGAGTTCTATCAGCCAGGTTGCCTCAACCAAGTCTAATGGTAGGGTAGGATGAGCACCAGTGACCATGAAGTATGGTGAATATCCAAATCTCTGCCTTATAGTTATGTGGTCACTCCACATTACATCATAGAAGAACCAAAACCACTTGGTGCAATCTTCACAAGCTTTGAATAAAGCTTGTCTTACATACCAATGAGGGTGTTCAATCCAGCTGTTAGCTAGAGAGTTATAGGGTTAGATAGTAATCTCTTTAATACAATACTTTTTTTCTAGCCAGGCTGCAACCTGTTTGAACTGTCCAGCACTGTCTGTAATAATTTTTGCAATGCAGCCCCAGTGACAGATTACATCTTCAAACAACCATTGGCCAATTGTTTTATGATTCTCTTTTCTCAAAGGTCTACCTTCCATCCAAGATGACAAGGCACATCTTTCATGGACTATGTACTTGCACCCATTGGAGGCTGGTGTCATGTGCATGGTATCAATGTGGATTGTTTGGAAGATGGATGGGGTATAGGTTACTGTTGGTTCTCTATTGACCACTGTCTTTTGTCATGTTTGACAGTTGTGGCAGGTCCCAATATACCACTGTACATCTCCATCAATTCCCAGCCACCAAAAGTGCTCTGTATTAGCATTTTAGTAGCATAGGCTCTCATATGGCCTAAGACATCATGGGCAGATTTGAGCATAAACATTTGTCTATCAATAGTGACTACTAGTTTGTGTCTGTCATCATGATTGTACTTATACAGCCTCCCTTTCCTGTCAAAGAAGAATTGCCTAGCAAACTTCTTAAACTTCTCCAGATCCCAGCTTTATAGGTTTTTGGAATCCATGTCTGGATCTTGTAACCAACTTTGGACAATTGGTAACAAGTTGTCCCATTTTTCATCCTCACTACCTTTGCAGTGTTCTAGATAGGTTTTGTGTGTCCTCCACTCTTTTTTCTTGGTCTTCTACTGGTAACAAGGGCATGGACATAGCTAGTACTGCTACTGGATCCATTGTTATCACTTTGGATTGACTCAAGACTGCTTCTCTAAGGTCCTGCTCCTGGGACCTTGCTTTACTAAGTTCTTGTTCAAAGTCTGATATTTCAGTAGCCACTATGTGTAGATAGCCTCCTCTAGTATTAATTTGGTCTGCAAACTCTGTCAGAAAAATGCTGGGGACCAGATTAGACTGGATCAGGACTGATCAGGTAACTTTAGACATAGCTAATTCTCAGGCCTAATTATACAAACATTGGTGCATCAGGCGTCAGGCTAATTATGTAGGCCTAATAAGGCCTGGACCTAATCAGACCTGAATACTAACAGATCTTATCAGGCCTGAACATCACTTATCTGATCAGGCCTCATGATGTCTGCATCTGAGCAATTCAATTCTGGTGTATTACTTACTTTATTACAACTTACATGTTACTTACTTTATTACTACTACTTACTTGTTACTACTACTACTTTACTACTACTTATTACTGATCAGATTGCAATTGTTACTCCTTGTTACTCATACTTATTACTTATTACTACTGATTATTACTGATCTCTGCCATTAACTTACTTACTTACTTTGTTACTGGTTTATAATCATGTTGAGCAGTTCTATAAAGCAAGCATTAGTAATTATTAATTGTCATTAGAGAGTTAGAACTTACTACTTGGGAATTTTGAACTTGCAGCCTTGTGCACAAGGTACCCTAAAAATATGAGCAAGATTTACCACTAGGCAAACTAACCATTATATACCTAGAATAAGAGGTTAATATATTGGGTAGTTTTTAAAGTGTACCCTGAATCAGTCAGGATAGTATTAGTCCATCCAATGTTTTTTGATGACAGGACCAGTATATATTGTTGTTAATAAAAAAAGGCACTAATCCATAATTTTCATCCCTAGTACCACCTTTAGGACTCTAGCTGCACTGGTTCTCTGTCCATAATTCATTTACTGTCAGTCTTTCAGCACAGCTGCATTGGGACCCTTCCTCTTATTCCTTCTCTGGCCACCCTCACTATAGTTTTTCTTTATGTATTTCCTCAAGTTCTATCTGCTGGTACAACTTCTAGGACCCTAGCTGTGATGGTTCTCTGTCTGTAATTCATTTACTGTTGGTTTCCTAGCACAGCCACTTTCAAATTTGGACAACCTCTAGGTTTTCACTGTTTTAGGTTAGGATTGAGGCTTCCTGTTATTCTGTACACAGAGCCTTGGAAGCACCACCTTTGGTATAGGGAATCCTCAGAGTTGTTATCTTTAGATCTCCCTGTGCCAGGTTGTAGCTATGCCTGTACAACTGTAGATAGTGCTAAATATACTTTGGATCTCCCTCTGCCAGCTGTGTGACTTGGCCACAGTACTATAACCTCTCCTGCACCTGGATAGTATCTTCTGGAGATTGATCCCAAGATTCAGAATCTATGACAGTATGGGACAGCATGGATGATCTGGTGACAGACCTGCCAAGGGCTGGTTAGGCCATAGGCAGCTGATCAAACCTTGTCAAACCCCAACCTCAACAGCCATGCCATCCCATCCAATAGACCACACATTATGTCAGCAGCCTGATTGAACTATTGACACCTTCTTTTCCCACCCACCCATACTAGGACATGCTTGGTCAGCAAGTTTAACCCCCAATTCTGTCCCATTGGGCAACCCTAACTATTTTTCCTGTTTTGGACAGGAGTGCAGTGGTCACATTGCATTGTCAAGTCATGTGTTGATTGGTCACCCAATTACAGCCTGCACAACAAAGCCTCCCTAGTCAACGTGTGCAGGTGGTGGCTTCTCAGCAGCGTTGAAATAACCCATGTGGTGTCTAAGATGTTTTTCACATAGGCACACTCAGCCAGGAGTTGAACCCCCAACCTTGCACTTGGGAGTCAAGTGACCCTGAGGAACATGATGGTGCCAGCTGAGCCATTGTGCCTCTGAAGAAATAAAGAGGAGGTTGGCATTTCCATTATGAGGAAGGAGTGCTTGCATTTTACGAGGATCCTCAGCCTGCCCTTGAGAGCAGAGATGGGCTGAGCAGCCAAGATAACAGTGCCCTTCTAGGCCTCTCATCATTATAAGCACCCTCAATATATTCATTCAAAGTGCCAAGCAATGAGTAAAAGATGAGGTAGGAGAATATTACCTCACATGGCTTTCATTTCTGGATACTAAAATTTTCAAGTAAAACTCTTGTTCATCCCAGAGCCATAATGAGTCAGACTCTGGATACATACATCCTGCACACTTGGAAATTCAGGATCAAAGCACTGTTAGAAATCAAGCCAGTATGTTATGAGACCTAAGATCAATATAATGTCAATCTAAGTGTACAGTGAGCCTTTTATACTCACCCTCAGTCTTGTACAATTGACTGAGGGTGCTAATCAGGTAACATATCTTTTGTATTCATGCCATGGGGACAATGACCATTGTCTGGTCAGGGTGGCCAGTCAAAGCAAGGGTGGCCAGTCAAAGCAAGGGTGGCCAGTCAAAGCCAGAGTGGCTGGTGTGGTGAGTATCGGCCCAAGAAAGTAAGTCCAACAAGCATGCCTAGTTCTCACCATTGTACAGTATGTCATACCAAACCTACCCTACAGAATACCTGAAACCATAAAATTAATAGTGTAATTAGTGTACCGTTACATGCTACTCCACGGCACTGAACTTACTCACTGCCTTTTTCTTGTGCCGTAGAGCGTCAAACACAATGCTTATTTGTTATCATATTCATTTGATGTTCAAGTCAAAGAATTCAGCAGCCCTTTGAATATGAAGGATTCATATGGTGTAGGTACTAATATGCATGCGTTGCACAAGTTGCTTATCCTTTGTGTAATCATATCACTGACAAAGCCAAAAATAGAATAAAAGCAAGATGAAATGATAAAACTTGGAGCGAGACTACTTCTCATCGAGTGGCTTGAATGGCTCATAAATAGGTTGAGTTTTGACATTTGGTCTGACCTTCCACATCAACCCAGAGTCCCGGTCTACACTATGATCCCTATAGAACAATTTCTCCAACTCTTCGGGGGTATGAATACTGAAATGAAAGTTGGTTGCTCTCCAACCTATCTGCTTTGCCTGCTCTTCTCTGCATTCATTAGAGATAGGAGTCCTAAATCGATGCCACCGACGACCGCGATGAAGGATCGTCCGTATATCCGTCTCAAAATCTTGGCGGTTTCCCGTACTCTCCCAATTCTCTTCAGCAGAGAAGTTGTTCTGAGCATTATAAAGGCCAGCATGGCCCCAGTCGATGAGAACCGGATCGTTTGATGGTGCACGGAGGACGATGTTGTTGAGGTGTATGTCGTTATGTGCAACGCCATAGTGCCGCAAATACCGGCCAAGAGTGAGGACCTTTTGAGAAACTTCCTCTGCATCGTCATCGGATATGTCAACGCCTGGTTCAAGTTCGCCCATGGTTCGGCCAGGGATATATTCCATTATGAGGCCATCGATGTGATCAAGCGAGGGATGCACCTTTTCAGAAGACATAGCAATGCGGACTGCGCCGAAAAATCGGGGGACATAGCCACGCAATTGAGCATCTTTTAAATACGAGTACGCCATTTTCTCCTTCTGATGAAGGAGATGGAAGGCGTTCCAATGTCGGAGCTCCTCCATCCACGTCGGTTCATGCTCATCATCCTCCTCCGGTTGATTATTACTATTTACCTTGAGACTCAGATCGGGAGGATGACCATGGGCTTGTATGTACGCGCGAAAACCTGCTTGAAAGTCGCATTCTCTGTCTATTGTCCAAGGCCACGCTGGATCATCTAAATACTCCTCTCGCGCATTTCCAAACCGACGATCAGCAAGCTTCAATATCACCCGAGGGGGAATGTCCGGGGAAGGGCTAAGGTTGTCAACAAGGAGAACTACGGAGTTGGTCGGGGGATACATTTTGACAACTCGGACATTGATGGTTTGGGCATGATAAGGGAGCTCGAGGGCAAGTAGAAGGCGCTTGCCTGTTTGGTAGGGTTCGGACCTTTTAAGAAAAGCTAGGGTTCTCCGTTCAATGTCTCCAAAATAGTCATTACTGACTGTGTCCAAGGGCTCCTGGAGTCGAGAGTGAATTTACGCATTTGGAGGCGCAGATTCTAGTGAGGTTTGTGTCAGTACTTGCTGCAGTGACACCGAAACATACGGGAATTATGCAGCGGGGAATCATTTGTCGCTTCGTTGAATAAAACAAAGATGAATAATAAAATTTAACCGCTGGCAAGCCACAATACTGAGCTAAGAAGCGAGGGTGACGCCTTGTCACGCCTAATGATTATCAGCGATCGTAAATAATACTCTGCTTTGCGTTCTGGAGTCTCGATCCATACATCGCTTATCTGCGTTTTTGTTGGCTTGGCTGTCGGCTGGGTTCGTCTTCGTGCGTAACGGTAGAGTGTGCGTGATTCTGGTTAGTCAGTCGCGGTGCTGTTTTCAACCTAAGTTCCGTATCCAGTTCCTTCACATCCCGTTTCCTTTACTCTCTCTCTGCACCTCGGGCTGTTCGTGCCCCGTTGTGTCGACGACCACTTCTTCCTCGGCCGAATCCCATAATTATCTATCGTTCGCCTTCGCCTTTCCTCTCCTTCTCCTACTCTTTCCCTCCCACCTATCCTTCCCAGCCCTCCCCATCTTCACTCTCCGAGCTCCCGGATCCGTGTCCTCCTTCGCTTTCCTCCGCTTCCTCCTCCTCCTTTTCCTGTTGTTTTCTTCGTCGTCGGTTGTCGGTTTTCGCGTTTTCTTGTGCGGTGTACCCGTCTTTGTGTACGCCCCCAACTTTTCCAGAACCTTTGCCATCACTCTGAGCCCCTCCTTTGTCCCGAGGACGTTTTCGATTCTTTGGCTTCTTCATCCGCACTCTCATTTCCTGGTTCGTCTTCATGTCCAGGGCACCTTTCAACGTGTACTGTCCTCTCGGGGTCGTCGTCTAGGAATCTATCGATGAGTGTTGTGAATTTGACCATCTCCTTCTGTCCTGCCTTAGCTCGGCGTCATATGCCTCTGCTTTTTGTACTAGACCCCCTCTTCGCGTGATTACCTCCCTGTTCCTATGGAATCCAACAAGTCCCCACCCTACTACCTTGCCTGCCATCTCTCCCTCTGCATCTAGCATCGATCCATCGGAGTATACTATCAGTCTTGTATTGTCTCATGACAGCCTCTTCATGACTTTGTTTGTTCTTTGGCTGCCTCGTCCTTCTTGGTGTTTGGATTCGTGCCCATGATGGTCAGTCAGTCTACCGTCATATGCCCTTGCCATCCGCCTCTAAGGGGGTATGAGGAAGGGTATGATTTTCTCTCCTTCCCCTGGTTCGTACATCCTGCCAGCTATCGCTTCCAGCTGTGTTGGTTTGGGCTTCTTCTTGCTGCGGCTTTTCTTGTGCGAGGGTAGCGGTGGTTTCGCTTTCGTGGGTCTGCCGCTCCTCCATTTGTCTGGTAGGCGTTTGATGACTGAGTGGGTTCTTTCAATCGGTGCATCCTGTGTGCGTAGTTCTCACATGTCAGTTCTATCATGTATTCTATTGGTGGTATCGTGAGGTCAATTTCTAAGGCCTTGGTGGGGGTGGTCCTACAAGCGCCTGCGATGTGGCGAGTGCCTCGTTCTGTACTCTTTTTAGTCTGTCTATGTGACTTCTCTTACCTGTCCACCACACTGGTTCTGCATACATTATGGTCAGTATTACGCAGGTCCTGTATAGCATCCTGAGTTGTACCTGTGATAGACCCCTGATCGTGTTGGCTAGCATGTGTGTGCCTGCCACCGCTCTCTGAGCCTTATCTGCAGTCTTATGTATATGCTGGTCGAATGTCAGCTTCCTGTCCAGCTGTACTCCCAATATCCTGATCATATGTCCAGCTTATATTGTTACCTCTGTCCCGTCTTCCATCGGTAGTTGGATCAGGGGTGAGTAGTGATGCATGGCTTCTGTATTCTTTCACTCTGTTGACAGGCTGACGCGTTTGAGCCATACTGACACCTCTATGAATGCAATGCGCAACATTCTGGTGTTTGTGTCTAGTGATTTTGACTCTGAGTGTTCCATCATCGATGTACATATCAAGGGTTGGGTCTGTCGGGTCGTCTTCTCTGGGGAGTGCTCTCCCTCCTTGCGATGTATCTAGCCGCTTTCTTTCCATGATCTCTAGTATCTCACTTCCATATATTATTGATAGGATCAGCAATGCCGTGAACCCTGAGGGATGCCATTTCTTACCAGCTTCATAGTGCCTCTCCTACTGTCCAGGCATATTGCGGTGTGGTAGTGGGATGGACTAGTTGATGAAAAGCGAAGAAGGTCGAAGGCGACAGGGAAGCGATACACGAGTGGAAGTCGGGTTGGGAAGAAAGATGGTAGGGAGTTAGGGTAAGGGTAGTTGGATATGAGTATGAGTCGGTGAAAATTGCCTGAGACTTAGAACAAGGCAATCCAGAAACGAGAAAAGTTTGAGACTAAAACGCACAGAGAGAAATCCGAGAGAGAGAAGAGTAAGATAGAAACTGAGAGATGTGCTTCAGTCGATACACCAGAAAACGATGTAATTCAAGCACGATCAGAAGAGAACCGGAACGATGGCTTATGGACAGCCATCCAGCGGGCCAGATAGAATCATGAGAACAAGTTTGAGCACATTTCCGAACAGGTGCCGAGTAGTCGAGAAGCTGAAGAACACTAGTGTAGTCAATGCTGCCTCCAGCAACCAAGCCCTAACAGAGGAATGAGGCAAAACAGACGAAACAGATTGTTGTCGACAATACTGCAGACAACGAGCAAGACCTAAGCGAGTAGCCAAGAACAGAGAGAGACCAGACTTTTTAAAACACAAAGAAGATGGGGTGTCGTAACCTGTTTTTCTCCTTGTACTCTAAGTCTTTTTATACAAGTCTCAAAATTGACGATCTACTCCCAAATTGCCCAGCATTGTTGATTTCTCCAACATTTCGATTCTGACCAGTGGTTGGTCTCGCAATCCTGAAACTCTATCTTCTTCCTTGTCTTATTCATCAAGTAAGTTTCCTAACATGATTACCTCGATTCTCACCATAGACTCTCACCACCTTCAACGTCTCCCGTTTACACATATTGTTCCCTTCCCAAGTCGAATTCACTTCATGCATTAACCTGTTATTTTGGCCTGTTCCCATCAGCAGTCCCCCTTCCCCTACCACAGCGGCCTCCCTGTCTTGCAGAAAAGATGCCACCCACATAACCAGCAGCCTCAGTATCCCCTTTCTTCACATTTCACATAGCATGCTTGCATGGTTGATATTATCAAAGTAGCCTGAAACATTGAATGTTAGTACTGAGATTACCTTGCCATGGTTCTGGGCTGCTTGAATATCCTCTATGTGGGTTAGTAGTGCATCATTTGTTGTGCTACATGGTCTCTCCCCAAACTGGTTGAGTAGGACTAGGTCATTTTTTCCTATCATGTAGCTTAGCTGTTTTGCTACTATATTTTCCAACACTTTCCCTAGGCACTCCAGTAGCTGTATCAACAGTATGCTTTTGGTTCCATGTAGTTTGGCTTGTCAGGCTTCTTGAGTGCAATGGTGACTGCACACTGTCAGACACTGGGGTGGTGTCTGGTCTGGATTCAGTGATGCATCAGCCCCAGGATTGTATCTTCCTCTGCTTTCCATGCCCATTGCACTACTGAGAACCTTTGTTGGCTTTCTGTCAGGGGACCCATCTTTCATCCCTCCTTATCACCTTCTAGTCCTCCTCCAGCCACCCCAACTATGATCTTTGTTTATGCAGTTCCTCACTGGCCAGTACCACTTTTAGGACTCTAGCTGCTGTCAGTCTTCCAGCACATCCATATTGGAACCTTTTGTTCATCTCTCATTCTCATTCTCACCCTCTACTCCTCCTTCAGCCACCCCCACTATTATTTTTCTCTATGCATTTCTTCAAGCCCTATCTGCTGGTATAACTTTTAGGACTCTAGCTGTGCTGGTTCTCTGTCCATAATTCATTTACTGTCAGTCCCCCAGCACAGCCACTTTCAGATTTGGACAATCTCCAGGTTTTCACTGTTTTAGGTTAGGGTCAAGGCTTTCTGTTGTTCTGTACAGTAGCTCCCATGCATCCAGAGCCTTGGAAGTGCCACCTTTGGCATAAGAAATCCCCAGAGTTGTTCTCTTTGGATCTTCCTCTGCAAGATGTGTAGCTATGCCTGTACAACCTTAGATAGTACTGAATATACTTTGGATCTCCCTCTGCCAGCTGTGTGACTTAGCCATAGCTTCCAGAAGTTGCTCTTACACTTTCTCCTGGTGCTTTTTTAGGGCTCTGTCAGTATATTGCTTCTTTCACTTGGTTTGTGTTAGTTCAGTATGCTCAATGTTGCCAGGTTGTTGCTGTGTGAGGTCAGATAGTTCATTATACTCCAGTGTTGGTGGGAGTTTGAACAGCATGTCTCTGAGTGCATTGCACTTTTCTTTGTGTTGGACTGCTGAGTCTTGCCCCACCTGCTTAATAGCTGGTGAGGGATAGTTACACATGCCTTTCAACTGTCCTGGAGGTTCTAGACCTTGTCTCTGTAAGAGCGACCTCCGGAGGTTGTGGCTAATCACACAACTGGCAGAGAGGAATCCAAAGTATATTAAAAGGTAAATATAACAAGAATAGTAAGTGGGTAAATACCTGGCAGAGGGGAATCCAAAG